>JABUIW010000205.1:1256433-1347493 GCA_013363375.1 Menidia beryllina
TATTTGTGATGCAGAAATCATTCAGATCCATAAAGGGGCATTTATTTTTTCAGTTGGTTGGAGCGCCGATAAACAAAATAAGATTTTGTTTATCCGCTTTTACTCCAAAGTATCTTTGGTTCCTAAACCTAACCAAGGAATGTGGCTGCTTAAACCTAATTAATTAAGAAGTGAGAAGGTAAGTTAAAGTGCACAATCTGCTGTCCAAAGGAAAATTAAGTTAAAAGTAAATTGGTTTTATTTCTCATTTTTCTCATATGTGTGTTATCACACACCATTTATTTCTGTTGAAATCCCAGTAATTTCTGATAAAAGGCCAGGAAGTTGGATTAAGAAGTATCGAACGGGCTTGGAGACAACAACTTCCCTATCAAAGCGGGCACTTAAATCTGATCAGGTTCAGCAGATTACATCAAGGTAAACCAAAGTGGATTTTTGATTTTTTTTTTCCCACATCATAAACCTGTAGTGGTCTGAATGTCTTTTAACCCTTTACACGTAAGGGTAGGGTAGTATATACACATAACGCAGAAATATTCAATCTATTTAGGAAAAGAGATGTTTTCTACAGAAAAATGCTGTGTTATATAATCACCTCTTAACTTTTTAGAGTTCCAGTTTTATTTCTGTACACTGAGATAGTTTTAGAGCGCTTTCAATGTGCACCAAATCTGTCCTAAAGTTAAAGAATAGACAGATGTGTCGGCTCCCTATCACAAACACACTTTTTATTTGACTTCAAAATTCCTAAAAAGCAGGGCATGAATAGGAATTCTAGTTTAAACTTTTACCTCTCGCAAATATTAACTTTGTATAACACAGACTGTCCTCTATTAGCATAGAGGGGCCCTTATGTAATTAATATACTTTGCATCATCAAATTATCAGCTCTGAATTCCAAATATCCGCAGAAAAACCACAACCACTCCGCCGACCACTCTCACTTATCGCCTCCTGCATCGATTTCTGTTTCATATTCTACCGGGGGCTCCTGCCTCCATTTACATAATGTCCGATGAGGAAAATTTGTCAGACAGATTGTAATTCATATCTCCACTCTCGTGCTGGCCGGCCCTAATACTTCAGTTAGCTACCTCACATTTACATTTCAATCAGTGATTATAGCCTCTCCTCCTCTCACCCCGCTGAAAGTAAATACAGGACTCCACTATCTCCCGCTAAACTGCCTTCAATGGGACCGGAGGGATGGACATGAATATTCGGTTTAGTGCATATTTGCGGCTAAGTGTCACATGCTGGAAGTGCATCCTTTAATAGCTTGCTGCTCTGTGTACAGCACAGCGTGGCACTAAAACTGCCAGGAGCCTCAGACGTGCTAAAACTGTCTAATTGGGGCTTATATTGTCCAGCGAATGCGACGTGACATGTTCTCTGAAGCAGCTGTTCAGCGTCCAGCGCGCTCACTCGCTCACTCACTCACTCCGCACGGCTCTGGTTATTCTCTTCTTCTGCTGTTTGTTTACGCGCGGATTCAAAGCTAACTGCCTTTTTTGTCATCACACGCTGACTTTATCTCTCGCCCAGCTTCAGAAACACTAGAAAGGAAAAGAACGCGCGCGTAGCTGAGAGGATTTCACACTTTTTTTGGCGGGGGAGGTCAGATGGGTGGAGGACTTGTGTGTTGTAGACTTCCTTTTTGACCACAACGGTCAAACGAACATTTGACAAGTTTGTTGTTTTGTGTTTTTCCTGCTCAGAGCACAGGAACACGTAAAGATGACGTGTCTAACAGTACTGACACCTACACAGACGACTGGTGATGACAGATGTGAGGCTCTTTTTGTGGCCAAAGACAAAGCAGGTTTCTTTAAATGTTGCCGTTGTCATTTGCGAATTGCGCGTACAAGACAAAAATCTGTCTGTACATGCCATGCACCTTTATTCTTCAGCATGTTCTGAACATAGTCCAGAACACACCCTTTTCTTTGCAAATGAGCCCACACTGCTTTAATAATAATGTTCAGGTCTGGGCTAAAAACATGACAGTGTTTGGCCACTTAAATGTATTAATCATGCGTTTGGGGCAGTGGGTTCCTGGTTGTATTACACATTGGACTGCAATTTGACAATTCCTTCCCTTCACCAACACTCTGGAATGCCGGCCCAAACCACAAAAACGCCTCCATCATTTTTTCTGTGCTGTAGTTGCTAATTGTGCCTCTAACCTGACATCAGCAGTAAACTCAGGTTAAGACCTTTTGTTGCTGAATATCAGTTCTTTGCCATCACTTGGCCTTTTCTAAGTCTTCGGGAATCACAATAGTATTATTTTATATCAGTTAAACTATGTTATCTTTTGAATTTTGATCAATCATATAAGAGGAGTTAGCACATTTAGGCACAACAAAGTGCCAAAGCACAAAATTTCTTTCTTAATTTGCCTCTAGGGTACAGACACATTTTGAGGTGAAAGGTCAGTTATGCAAACCAGTTTGATTATAAGTGAAAATGCGGCCAATGTATGCATAAAACACTTAAAAAGACCTCCAGTAAGACAAGGGAGCTATTACTCAAGACCACTTTAAAAGATTAGAGGAAGCTGCCTTAAAGCAAAAAATATCAAAGGAGTGAGAGAGGCCCAAGACTTTTTCACGTACTGTATTTTGACTGTGTTGGAAGCTGTTGCTGGAAAGTCTGCTGTTTGGAAAAGTAAACTTCCACGTCCTCCACCGCTGGACGCCTCCTGTCTGTTGACTTCTCTGTTAGCGGTAACCCAATATCTGGCCTAATGGGCCAACGTCTGCCAGCTGATGAGTCACCGTAAAGCTGACGATTATTGCATTTTAATTTGCCTTTCAAGTGGAATCTTCTGTGTTTCTGACCCGGAGCAGTAAGGTGAGCTTGGGACGGCGGCGTTCGATGGGGAATTGTTTGCATGTTTTCTTGTTTGCTTGTGTTGGAGCGGCTCTGCTCCGTGTCCATCCAAAATTGAAAAAAAGTGGACTCATCATAATAATCACATTTTGCCACAAACTGCTCTTCCTGGCCCTCCGTTTTCCAAAAGTCTGGCTTACACACACACGTCGGCTCCGCGGAATATTCAATAGACATTTATAGGAAATAAATTAAGAGATGGATGCAAACCATATGGCATTCGGGGGTTTATTTGTAAAGCCCCTGCATCAAAGCTTTTTCCAGATCACACCATATTAGCTCTGTTTTTCCAGTCCAGCAAAAATCAGGAAGGTAACCACAGACTTTCCTGATGGGAAACACATGAGCGGCAGGGAGCCTCACGGAGGGATCGGCCATCATAAGGGGAGCATCAGTAAAAACAATTATTTCCTGCATGTCTGGATGTCGTATGTCACCCCGGGTCCATTTTAACAGGGGAGCAGCGGGGCTGCGTCATTTAGTGGATAAACCCTCCTCCCCCCGATCCAGAGGTGGATACAGGGGTGGGACGAGGCCCTTGATGGCGGACTGGGACGCCGGCCAATCGGGAACCAGAAGGATGCACGCTTCTTTTCCTGTATAAGCACAAGTGCCCGGACACCCCCTTTAATCCTTCCCTCCAAAGTGTTTTATATGGGCCACAAAAGTAGCCTTTTTTTCTCCTCTTTTTTCACTTTTTGGGCTTCCACCGTGACGGGCCCTACGACGGCGGTTGTCCGACACCCGGGGTGGTTTCTCTCTCTCTTTGCTGTTGACTTTGGGCCTGTGCTGCGCACGCCAGCGTCGGACGGGGATTACTTTGGCCGCCGAGACGCACATTTTCTGCATCGCGTCGAAAAAAAAACTGAGCTGCGGTTTCTCCAACAGACCTTCAAAGTCTAGAATCTGCATACAAAGAAGGCCGTCAGCTCTCGTGGCATTGAACACATTATGGGGTCATCTCTCTCTCTCTCTCTCTCTCTCTCTCTTTCTCTCTCTCTCTCTCTCCGTTTGTCTCCTTGCATTACACATTTAGACTCACACACACACACACACAAAGAGACTTTGTGCTCAGGGTGATCAGAGCCCCACTGTGCTGCCGTCAGGCAGTTTACCTCAGGATTGAAAGAAAAGCACTTCCAGGAAAAGAAAAAGCAAGGGATTCCTGCTGAGGGAAAATGCATCAAAGCGCCTGACTTGAGGCTATAATTAGTCGCCACGGCGTTTGAAATGTGGAAGAATGAATTCTTCGGAGAAAAATCCAGTTGTTTATTTATTTGATGTTTTAATTTCGGCTCCGAAGCGAACACCTCCTCGCACGGATCGCACGTGCTTAACTTGGCTTTTTGTCAGTGGTATTGTTTACAGTTGAGCCAGGAGCTCATCTTTTACAAAAGGCGACTAGTTTTTTTTTTGTTTTTTTTTGCCCACTTACCTCAGTCCTGTCTTTCGTACCGTGTGATGGCCGGGCATTGTTTTGGCAGAGCAACAGTCAGTCTGTCTTCTTCTGGTGTATGAAATCCCTTAGATAAAACAAATGCTTACTCTCTGCCTCCTCTGCAGGCCCGCAATCCAGGCCTAAAGAGGAACTCGAGTCATGCTCTTCCTCCAGAAAAGAGAAAACACTCTCCCGTTCTGCTGACAGCTCCCCGCTCTGGCAGCTTCTCTTGAGCAAAACGATTTATAGATATCTCAGATTTGCTGATGTTTTGGCGCGCTGCGTGGGGGGGTGTTTTTACACCAGGCCCATTTGACAACCCGTCTGAAAACGGTCCCGATTGTGAAATAACTTTCCATGCCCCGGATTCCACAAAAAGGAAAAACACTCCGAACAGCAGGAACTTCATGTATGAATGCTATTTGCACAAGTCAAACAGTTTCACAGCTCTGGCTTATAATGTGGAGGCTGTCTTTAGCCAAACACTGCTGTCGGAGAGCGTAAGGGGACCACGGATCCGCTCTGATGGAAGTGTTTCGGCTCCCAGCAATCCCGGCTCATTTCATCCACACAATTAGACACAGAGACAGTCGTTCGGGTTTCTTGGCAAACGAGGAAGTGTCCCTCGGAAAAGAGGAAGTCTGGGAAAACCTGCAGCATGGCAGCTCAGCCCCTATCTGCAGCATCCTATCTTCACACCTCCTTGGTTCTCAGCAGAGGATCAAATAACCTGCAGCTGTAGTTCCATCAAACCCCCGAAGTCGGTGTGGAGTTTGGAAAAAGTAGGGACAGCTTTCACTTTCGTAGACAGAAAGATATTAATTCGAAACAGGCATGCACACACCACCAAAGGCCAGCAGTAGTTTGTAATCAGGTTGCCTGTAAGGGCGGCGGTACTGTTTCTGTGTTTTCATCGACAAAGACAGACGGCAGCAGCAACTGGTTGCTTAGAGGAGCCTGCCAAGGCAAGCAATCTTATTGGGTGCTGACCAACCTCCACAGATATATAACAGACTCTTTGTTTATGAATCATCATAATTGTGCCACATTTTGGAAAGATACAGAGGAAGATGATGAAGTTTCTTTTAATGAATTAACACAAACTAATCACATTAGCTTAAACGAAAAAAAGGTTTTTTTTCCTTTAGCAGATTTTTATTTTATTTAACAAAGAACCTATTTGATACAAAACTATCTATTTTGTACATTCAGGCTTTGCAACCAAAAAAAAAAAACAATTAGAAAATGGTTGGGTTTAACATATTTTCTTATCTTTTCATTTTGCCACTGTAAAAGTGATTGATTGCTTTGAGCAGTCAAGACTTTAATTTCATTTTTTAAAAGTGGTCTTGTAAAAATGGTTCTCTGTACTTTCTGAAGGACTTTCAAAGTTTTACTTTGGACATTAGTTGACACATATAATGTTTTCCTTTTTGTTTAAGCCCTTCAACACTAGCAATCAACCTTAAAGAAGACACTAATAAGACACTAAATAAATAGGATGTGCCTCCACATAAAAATAACCCAATTTTTCCGGCAACATATGTAAGACTGTTCATTGGTACTATGTCTGCACAGGTTTAAAAGTGCCTATCCGTCCGCTATTTCATGTAATAAGAGAACATTTTCACAGATGTGCAGAAAATGTGGCCCCAAAAACAAAGGTTTTAGGGGCACCAATGGATAAGACTATCAAACTCTTTCCAGGAGGTAAGTTAAGTGGTTATTCGGTCAAAAACTGGATCAAGTAGAAAGAAAAGGGGTTGTCTGTAAAGGGGAAACATACAGGTCGAAAAAAAATCTATAGACAGAAAAAAACCCAGAATGACCAACTAGAGAATTCATTTAATCAAGCAGTTATGTGATCAATTTGGCACCTATTTATTTAGCCTTTGCAACGCCTAAACAATAGTTTCGTGTCAGATACATGACAAATTCATGAATACTAATTCAACCCCGACGTCAGTTTTTATTAGATGCTGAAGAGAGCCTAATAAAGCCATGACACAGTAGATATTCTCCCTCTCTCTCTAAACCAGATTCAGAAAACATACAAGTCTCATTGCAGCCTTAGAGTAACGGGGGGGGGCTGACCTAATGCCTGAAAGTTTGGAACAGGGACAGAAATAATCTGTTTGATTTGCCCTCACAACCGACTCAGAGACATAAAGCAGTCCCAGTGAATAAGAGAGAAAATGCGGTGCTCCATCTGTTATGGAGACAATATGTTCCCAAAACTGCAATCCTAAAGGCTTTCAGTGCAAGCAGCATAATCTGACCAACACTATCCATCATAATGGAGCTCCAGATCTGTTTAGTCCATTTAAGAGAGAGGTTGAATTGGACGGCCGGCTCGCTCCACAGAACATTCGATAAAAGAGAGTGCTAGTCGTGTTCTTTTTCAAGCTGGTGTATTTGCTTTTAACCATGACCCGATCCGTAACCATAAATGGGCAACAGGAAACCGCTGGATGTTACCCCAACCAGCAGAGCGGACCGAAAACCCGTTCCAAACTGAAACCCAGCTCAGAGTCTTTCAGCAGCTCTGAGCTGTTTTAGTTCCAGGAAAGCCAGCTCAGTGTTGTTTTTTTATCCTTCTCTTCTTGCGGGAAGCTTTTTAGCTGAAGGACAAATTCCTCCACCGAATGTTGGCCGATCTGGTGGAGGAAAGTCTTAAAAGTTTGTCTGCTCTGGGTCTCCCGTGCTCCGATGAGCCTGCAGGTTCCTCTAAGGCTGCCGCCCTAATCTGCATTGGTCATTCTGGAAGCGGATCAGGGACATCGATACAGGGCCTTAGCTATAGACATGAGTCACTATGGAGGTAATTCTGAAGAGTAGAAAACCATCCAGCACTAGAAGAAGTCATACTGCTTCTACACAGACTCTCTAGGTCTAGACTTTAACTTTCATTTTCCTCCTTTCAAATGTATGAAGTTCAAACAATTCATTCTTTTCCAACAGCTAATGCAACACTGAGTTTTACTCGGTGCTGTCTCGATCGTTCCTTTGGTTTCACTTAAAAACAAAGCATATATATCACAGATATGGCTGCTACTCAAACTTCCCCTCACATTAATCAGATCAGTCGTCTGTGTCTGTGTCAATGAATTCAAACCCAGTTTAGTTACTTCTTAACACCGTCTTCTCCAAAAAACAACAGCAAAAAAGACAAAAAAACAACAAAAAAACACACATTTCAAGAACGTGCTTCTTTTCCTCCGGCGTCGACGTCTGAAAGTTATTCACAGTGAGATAGCCTGTCAGTTTCAATAATTAAAGCTGTTTGTATTTCAAATAGAATATTGCATTTACAAAAAAAGAAGTCACACGTGGGGTAATACCTTTGGATGGATAGCTTTACATCAGGGATGAAGAAGAAATAACAAGAGCGACTGCCCCTCCCCCCCACCTTTGAAACGGATTACGTTTTATGATTAAAAGAAAATAATAAGTGAATATCTCAGAGAGACTCCAGTTAATATTGACATATTTTCTGCTGTGGATTTTGGCTGCAAACAACACAGACGATTCTGTTTTTTTGTTGTATTCTTTAGATCAAAGGGGGCTTTAATAAGGCCATTATAAATACATCTGAAAAATCCCTCTGATATTCAGCAAACAAATCAATACAGGATGTGCACCGTTCATTGGTCTTTTATTGCGAGCTCTGTAGGCCGTCGTTGGGGCCCGCAGCATAATGAACAAAAACTGAGCAGGGCTCCTGGGCCCCCGCTGCGTTCAAAGTCAGCCACATCCATAGTTTAGAGCCGAAAGAGAGGTCATTTTTCTGTCCATTTGAGCTGCATTTTACACTCTTCTGGTGCACGCAAGCAGCCAGCAACGTGATGACGCTCGGGGGTTTGTTAAGGAATAAACCGGTGTGGTCAGACGTTAGTTATGACATGGCTGGGTCCGGCCCCGGTTCGGTCCGATCCCCAGAACCAGAACCGGGCTCTGACTAAAGCCCTCTAAGCGGGTTTCGCTCGCCTCGTAACAGACGTAATGTATTAGGCGACCCCCTTGACCTGAAGCTGTTGGAGACTCCCCGAGAGCTGATGAGCTCCTCATTCAGACCCGCTGACCGGAGTGACACGCTGCATCCGTCTCTACAGCTGAGTTTCTTCAGGATGCGCGATAAGCCTCATCATTTATTGAACAGATATGGCAAAGTGTCTCCCTAAACATATATCCCTGTGATCTGCTGGTTTGGAGCGCGGTGACGGTTGATTAGGCCTCGGCGCCCATGTCCATCACTGCCAGCCTACTTTACTCCGCTGAAATATTGATGAGCGGCAGGCCCATCGGTGCAGAAGCACGGCCTAAAAGCCCTCCGAGGATCCCCCCCAAGCCAGAGTGAAAGGGGAGGCAGACTCCAGTGGACTGCATTTGGAACTGTGGACTGTTTTGTTTAATTTGGGGAAAAGTTAAAAAAGCGCAGGTTAATGCAGGTTATTCCTCGTACATCTCTATTAATACAGTAGAACCTCTAAATACTAATTCAATTAGTTCCGGGACCTATTTCGTATGTTAGAATATTCTTATGTTGGTTCAAATATTCCCATATCAATACACGGTAATTCGTTTAATTCGTTCCAAAAACCTATGATAACTCCTTAATAAATACTGTAGATAATTATACATAGCAATAAAACAAATGCAATATATAAGAGAGATCTAAAAAGAAATCAATTATAAAGAAATAATCAATAAAAAGGGGGGTTTATTGGCACGTTACCTTAGAGACTGACAACTAACTAAAACTAGCTTAGCTTATCCATTTTTATATTTCATATATTTTTTCAACAACTCCAACATCATATGTTGGAAATTTGCTTTGGGTGTCGAGTGGAATATTTGATCGAATTTCACTTCTGATGTTGGAAAATGATTGTGATCTGTACTGATCTGGTGGATCACACACTGGAAAAACCAACAGCTGTTTTTACGAGGGTTGCCATTTCACCATGTCTTTCAACTAAGACCAACAAATATGTTGCTTATTTGTGTCCTGGATTGAGGTCGCCGATCAAACTACTGCCCCTACAGACATTAAGGAGGAATTACAACTTATAAACATTACCCATCAAAGCAAAAATGTCTCCTTTACCGTGTTGCCAATTTAGCCACTGTATTTAGCAACTTTTCAGTCCTCTCTGACGAATTTAAAAAAAATAAAAAGGAGGGGGGGCGTTCTGGCAACAGATCTAGAGACTTTTTCCCTGTGTGGATATAGACTTTGGGGGGGCACATGCGGAAGCACTGATCATTCTGCAGCTGCTGCAGTGTGGTTTCAGGCAAAGTATGAAAGACTTTTTTCATCAATTTGATTTGTAGCTCGAAACAAATTTTGTGTTTATTTACTCAGTTTTATGTTTTGCCAAAGCTGAAATTCCCCTCAGATCCTATGACATGGTCAAATATGAAAAGTGAGGTGACAACGTCATCTAGCGACTTTTGGGACAGCCAATAGCTGCTTTCCTTACTGAGGAGTTGTCAACCTCAACGTTAGGCGGTTTTCCATTAGTACCTACTCGCCACCACTAGGATTTACGTGGTTTTACATTACAAGTAATTGGAATAATACAGATTTATGACAATGGTAACAAATTTGGAAAGAAATTCTTGACGACATGTGAAGTTAGATGCAAAAATGATAAAAAGAAGCACTTTTCTTTCGTGTTTACAGTAGTTACCTTAAGAAAAAGACTATTTCTGTTATATTCGTTGTTCTGTTGGACAGCAGAGTCGCTGTGCTGTGCCGTACAGCTACAGACAATACCGACGGAGGTAATCTGCTCCTTCCCTCACCTACAGCACATGGCCACTGCTTCTTACTTGGCTATTGTGCAGCGCGGTGTATAATAAACCTTGTTTGAAGTACATTAACCTGGCGCACAACAATGGTAATGTGCACCCTGAGGGGGATACTGGCATTATTGACTTCCTGGTCTTGGAATATTTCTCTCCTGACTGTTAACTGGATTTGTTTTAAGTTTGCAGGCATGAGCATAAAGTAGATTTTATAAAAGATGTATCTTCTTCTTGTAATGTATGAGTCATTGTAGTCGAGATCGCAGTTATGCCTGGAACAAACCAGAGCCTGACATGAGATGGGGTTAGATGCATTGCGCAGACTCCCGTACACACTCTCACTGTAGCGACTGAACGCATGATGCAAGTCCTGTTGGAGAACGGCAAGTTAGGATTTAAACACTCACGTTGCTCAAACGAGACTCTAAGAACGTTGGTGTTGGAAAAAGGTATCGAGGAAAAAAACGTTGGTGGTAATCGTAAAGTTGAACTTCTCCGTGGTCATATAGTTACATCACAGGAAAGATCGAGCTCCTTAATCTGTACCCAAATTGTCCAAGAGGGAGCTTGGTGGTGAGCTGAAGCTGCTTAATCATTCATAAACGATCTAGATCGAGAAAATCAATGAGTAATGTTTAATCGTGCAGTCACTCAAGACTGCCCCCTTAAGTAATCAAATATAATAATAAATAATTAGATTGCCTTGTGACTTTTAAGGTCACTCTGGGACGTAGGTTCTACGCTATCTGTAGCCTACATATAAAAACCAGACTATAAAAGGATGAAAGCAAAGTAAATATTCACTTATACAAACACAAGGTTGAATATCATACTGGACATCTGACATCTGGACATCCTATTGATCACGTGCACTAAAAGTTTAATAGTTGACGTACAAATTCTACTCAAGGGTTGATAATACCTCCTGCTTTCACAAAGAAGGGGATTTGGTAGATAATTTCATTTTTAAAGCGACTCCTGACATTTTTACACATGGTGATTATTAACTTTTGTTTTTATCTACGTAAAAGGCAGCTACTTCTTTCAGTTTCTTCAGGTCAAAAAGGAGCACAAATATAAAGAATACAGAAAAATCTCAGTGAGGTCTTTTCATGGGAAGACACAGCAGAGTCAAACAGTTCTTTAGTCCGTTTTTCCGACATGTGGCAGATAATACCTGAAGACACATGGAAGACATTCTTAGTCCTCAGTCAGTTTTGCCCATCATTAGCAAATATTACCGTAAACTCCCTGTGTTTTCACCCGTTGCGGCCTCTGTAATGTCATCTACATGACATCACATTACAGTAAAAGTGGCACCGCCCTCCGCTTGTTGTCATCAGAGATTTCTCGTTGACCTGTGGATGCCTTTGAAAAGAGGAGCAACATTTTCCAGATGTTTGAGGATTCTTCCCAGAAATTCTCCGGGAAGTGTTATTCTTCTCTAACAGCTTCTCCAGATATTTCCTTTAGAGGGAGCCGTCCAAACCCACATTGCGCTGGTCACAGTTTATTTTTGCCTTTGATAACAGTTTTCTTGTAGGAATACCATTTTTAAAGAATATCAAAAGCAGCTATTCAACTTTTTTTTCTCTTTTAAAGTGACTTTATCAAACATCTGACGTTGCTTCGACTTCATATTATGCTCTGAAAAGTATTAAAATTTCATAAACCCTACAGCGATTAAGGGTGAATTTGTGTGGAACTTTGAAGTAGAGCCCAGCTGTGCTGCTGTGGAAAGTAAACTTTTGCATTAATTCATGCTTTCATAGCAAACACATAACAGAGAAGCTTCTGGGCAGGTTACATCCACAGAGCTGTTTATCAAAATAAGCAGCCAGTTCAGAGTGGTCAGCCTATTGATTTTCCTGCCAAATATAATCTGTTTCACCATCATAAATCTGTGTCTGACATCTGCACAAAGCCCCATTTTAGCCAAACACTGCCAAGTAAGGCTGTTTATTCAACGATGGCCCGATAGTCTCCATGACAACGTTCACTACAATTAGACAACTGTAATCCCGCCTTCAAACATGCACACAGTTAATTATTTCTGCACAAAGTGAGAGGCGAAATGCGGCAAGTGGGAGATACAGAAAGGCAACTGTGGAATCCTCGCTGGCTGCTGTCACCGTGTGTGTGTGTGTGTGCATGTGTTTGATAGTGTGTGTGTGTGTGTGTGTGTAGAGTCTAAAAGCAGAACAGCCAGCCATTAATGAGGGGGAATCAAAACTAAATGATAGAAAATGACGGATGAAATAAAACAACAAGGGTATAGAGAATACGTTTCTTTCTATGAATCTGTATCCAAAACAGCCAAGTGTCACTTCACACACACCTCAAAATCACACAGCAATCTGCCTTGTAGAATTTAGTTTCCACTCTGTAAATATCTCTGGAACCTTTTTTTTTATTCAAAAATGTTCTGGATAAAGCACAATACATTCATATGCCTTTTAGTTTACATTAATACCCCACATTTTGCACGTTTAATTGGGATGATTGGTCTTGCCAAATTAGCAACCACAGCCGTTCAAAGAGGATGCCCCAGCAAAGTCACATTGCCCAATAATATGATAATGACAGTGTAATGACAAAAGAAAAAGAGAAAGTCCAGCTGAATCCCTCCTAATGTATTGAAATCAAATGAAAAAGAGGAATTCAAGTCTATTACTGTTTCTGAACACAAACAAAGCACCTATAACTGACCAAAAGCAAAAACTGGCCCTCCCTCTAAACTGGATTGTTTATCCTAAATCTCTTTTCTGTGCAAGATAATATTCTTTAGGGCCTTTTTGATGCGGAATGCACAAAAAACGATTATCTATCTAAACCACTTGCATTGGTCCTATACCAGTAACCACATTATAACTTATAGATTCAATATTTAGATTGAGTCATATGTGCATTTTTCCCAACAAGAACATGAGAGAATGATACACTGGAGAATGAAGATGATATATTATCCATTTTGCTCATACAAATGGGGCCAAGCTCCTGAAACAATGAATTCTGCACTTTTTTTTATGATGCAACCTGAAAAAAGTCTTTCATCTTCGCACAGCTCACTGGTGGAGAATAACTATTATTTTGACTAGTAAAGCCCTTTAAAAAAGATGTGGAGTTCTTTATTTTGCATGCTACACTTTTTAATGCATTGTGTACTTTTCTTATCGTGCCGCTCATATTGATTTGATGAGGAACGCTAATAAAGAATAATTGATTGCGGCAATATCCAAGAAAAGTGTCTCTAATGTTTTATAGATTCATTTTACATCAGTCAAGCTTAAACTCCAACATTAGCAAATCTCTCTGAGCTTGTTAAAAAGAATAGCAGGATATTAAATTAATTTAAGTGATGGGGAATTAATTGCCTTCATTGTTGTCTGTGTTTTCTCAGTTGTGTATGCAGTTATTCCACTTGATACAACACCACATGCTGTCTTTCCTCCCCAGCTTACTTCAAATGTTGACTCAGACAGCGCCCCGTATTCCCAGGAAGCCCTCAACAAGCCCCATTTGCTTCGGCTTGCACCGTGTTAGCAGAAAAACCCATTTGCCATGTATTGTTGAAATTTTTATTAATGACAATTTATGTCACTCAGACGGGCCACCTAAAGGAGAAGGGAAAACATTTGAGCCTCGTATGAATCTATCACTCAAGTTGTCAAAAAAATTTGTTCTCATGCAATATAAATAGGCCTGGAGTCTTTGGGTGGAGAGACGGGATCTGTTTCTGTGCGGGCGATGGGCTGGCTGTTTAGAGACTCCCAGGAAAACAGGTCATGCTGTTCACATCATGAAGCCTCAATCACAAACAAATGTTTTATTTAAAGAGCCAAAGTGTTGTTTACTCCAGACTGCTTACTCTCCTTCCCTTTCCCTTCCTCTCCCGCTCGGCTGCGCTCCGTTTGTTCAGCACATTTGAATGCTGGAAGCGCACTGAGAGGAAACAAAAACCGCTCCTGACAGGAAGCTCTATCCTGTCATGTAAAGGAACAAATAGGTAGGCATGCAGCTAAGTGAGCAAATTGCACTGATGCGGTTTAATAAATGAAGCATTCGGGGAGTACAAATGTGTTAACTGCTACACAACTCGCAGCCGCTGTAAACAAGCTCAGCGGCAACTGTTTGCTGAGTGGACGGGGGGAAATAACTGTGAGCAAAATGCTGGAGTGATGTCGACGTAGTCTGGTGAGGAACCAGGTCACAGTCACAGTCTCGCTCTCGTCCAGTTGACAGCATCTGTGACCAAAAGTCAATTATATTGACAAATCGGTACAGAAAAAGCCTCCTACCGGCGTTAATCTATAGATCTGGTTCCATAATTCATCAGTGTGGTTTTCTCCTAGTGTTTCCAATCTTTCGCCAAAAATGGCCTTGTAGTCTCCCTACTCATCCAAAATGACACCTGGGTTTGGTCAGGAGACAGTGGACTGTGGTCTCATCAAAACCTCAACCGGACTGGATGGCATGACTGTAAAATATTCTAGAAATCATGTTTATGTTTGTCACATTTTGATGCCAGTAAAACTGCTCCAAACCATCAGAATCGGTTTGACTGTGTGAATCTGGACCTGGCCTGGAGCCTCCTACTGGTTGGATGTGTTTGAAGAATCTTTAGTGTATAGAAAGCATTCCAGCGAGATGCCTGAGCCATCTCAGTGGATACCTTTCAGTAAAGAGGCAGATTAAGCCCAACTGCCATTGGAAGGAAACTCTTTTCAGGCACTTGTATGTCTTACCTCATTCTTTATTTCACTACCCAGTCGGGCTGGGCAATAAAACGATACCAAAAGCAGACTGTGATTAAATTGACATTGATCTCGTGATGAGCAGGCCTGACTTCCAGTTGATCGTACTAGAGAGCAGCTGTGTAACACCCCAATCCACCCGTTGGTGGGAATGTGCCTCTAAACCAGTAGCCAGTGCAAGACGACATACAAACTATAACAAAAAACAACCAATCGGGGGACTAAGAAGAAATGAAAGAGAGAATAATAAGTGAGCCACGAATGTGAGTTGAAAGTGAGTTTCAACTTGTTGATCAGTGATCCGGTGATATGAAAGTGGTTTGGATTTAGTAAAAAAATCTGAATTACAGATTTACACAAGGTGCCCTCTTTGACGTCAGTTGGTGAATAACTAAAGGGTCGAGAAAAATTATTTAAGCACCTGAAACAGGTATCACCAAAGCGACTACGCCTCGTATTAGTTGGCAAAAATGTGGGCCAACGTGACTCAAACAGAAAAAAATATCGCGTCATCAGTTGCCACTGTCAAAATTCACAATGTAGATTTCGAAAAAGAAAAAGTCATGTGACCCGGTCATCTATTTTGACTTTAGTTTTACATTAAAAAACGGCTTAATAATCCTCTGCAATAATTCTCTGCAGTGCATTTTCTGGTTTTCTGCTAATAGAGATGGACTCGTGGTCATATTTTACAGTTATAACAGACTCAGTTCTCTCAACTAAGTTTGGAAGTCTTACAACATTTCCTGAGTCTGACTATTTGCTGCTTACCAGCACCTCTCCTCCAATGGTTTCATTTAGAAAGCAAACACTCCAGCTAAATAACCTTGGACAAGGTACAACCGCTAATGCCAGATCGCATTCCATGTGATTAACTCACCTGGGTGGTTTTGTGAGTGGAGAGTGTGCTCAGCTGTCATCAAAGCAAAAATGTGGTTACTTTGAAAATTCCAAAAATTACACAAAGGATAACTTTTCTTTAATGTCCCATGTGGGGTTTTTCTCATAGCGAATAGTCTGTTAAATAGTCAAAACAAAGATAATCCAACGAATGAGAAGATGTGCCTGTTTTTGTTCACAGTAGCTTTTTCAGAAATATGCCATCTTTTTTTGTTTTTAAACCAAAACTAAGGAGTAAAAGATACCAAAAGAAGTGTGCATTTGTTCTTAAATGGAGCAGTATCGTGCTTAATTAGAGGAGGGGTGGCATAACAATGTATCCTACAGCCTCTGCTT
Source organism: Menidia beryllina (assembly GCA_013363375.1). NCBI lineage: Eukaryota > Metazoa > Chordata > Actinopteri > Atheriniformes > Atherinopsidae > Menidia > Menidia beryllina. The sequence goes on from JABUIW010000205.1 coordinate 1,272,568, forward strand.
AACCAGAGCCTCCAATAAGTGCGGCACACCTGAGATATTTACACTGGTCTGTCATACTGATCACTCATAACAGAAAAGGTGTTATAGTTTTGTGTTGAAAATGAAATGAAAACTTGTGAGGAATCGCTAGGCTGCCATTTGGTATAGGCCCATGTCAGCTTAACATACCATGAATCATGTAATACTTATCTAATTGTGTATTTTAGGCATACAAATGAATTGACCGGCATTATTTTACTTTACTTTTTACTTTTTATGTCTTTTTAACTCCTAAGAGAAAAGAAGAAAAGTACAGAAAGCTTTTTTAAAAACTGTTGGGAGAGGAAGTAGAAGTCTTTAACTGCTGATGTTTTGCATGACAGACCATCATTTGCCCCCTCTCCTCTTTTCCTTCCTTTTAAGGCAGAAAGCAGAACGTGTGTATGCTGGAGAGTTGCCAACGGCTGTAGCTGAGTACCACAATCACACATCAGGTAAATGTCCTTATGCAGAGAGCCTGAGCATGCGCAGAACATAAATATCATGATTTAAACTTTGTCTTCTTGGAGTAGAGGCTTAGTCACTGTATCGTTTTTATCGTTTTGTTAAGTCACATTTTGCCATTGACCAACATGAACCAGTTGGACCCCAAAACGCATCACAATTGTGCCGCCTGTCTCCAGTTTGTGGTCGAGTCCTTACTAAACTCTTACATCCCTCCATCTTTGGCAAATGAAATACTACTCAGAATCCCATTAAAAGCGAGCCTTTCATTAGCGCGTCTGTTTTTGTTTTTCTCACTGGAAGGCTGCTGTTTTGCATACGATGAGATGATTGTGCGAGGGGAATGAGCGGTGCTTAATGTGGTGGACAGCGATTCCGTGCCTCTCTCTTTTCCCCTCAGGACCGCAGGCCATCCCATTTGCACCCCCCGCCCCGCCGTGGAAGACTGGAGCTTTGCGGAACCACCGTGCACTCCCTCGTTCAGCCGTTACCGCCGCTGAGTCAATTCTGGAACAGGTTAGCGCCTGCAAATCAAAGCGGTTATTTTCACGACTAATTCACGAGATGCTGAATTATAGCTGACAAACAAGAGAAATTCCAGTATGACGAGCAAAACGAGGCGTTAATGGGAGCTGGAGAATGAGGGGAAGAAGCCCTCGGTGGAAAAAAAAAAAAACTCTACAATGCTGAATGACCAGGTCAAACACAACTACATACTCCACACTTGGGGCTTTTGATGTGTTTGGTTCCCCCTCTGCTATAGCCCCCCCACACTCTAAAATGTGTTTGTAGCTGCAGGCCAGCAAGATGGAGGGAAAGAAAAAGAAAAAGAAGGGGCGGGCAGGTGAAAACCCAGGCATGGGGCGTCGTTCTGTTGGCAAGAGTCCGACTCTTCACACGTCCTCGTTCGGCACTCACAACCGTACCGCACAGCGAGACAAAAGGTGAAGGGTAGGCAGGGCAAGCGCACACACACACACACACACACACACACACACACACACACACACACACACACACACACACACACACACACACACACACACACACACACACACACACACAGCACTCTTTCACTGCCCACCTATTTCCCCGTATTCCTCTTCATCTGCCACTCTCCTCACTTGCATCCACCCCCCCACCACCACCAACCTGCATTCATTCTCCAGCAAGTGATGTGAAGGTTAACGGGCCTCTTATCCTGCCTCAAACAAACAACAAAAGGAACGCGGAGTGATAGTGGCGCTTTTGAATAGTTCAAAAAGATGTCGGCATGCATGAGCCCCCGTGTCTATCTTGATCACAAAGGAGGGTGACATGGGGGGGAAAATAGCACTTCAAATGATGCAACAAGACAGTGGCGACAAATTGCAGGGAGTTTTTTTTTTGCAAAGCGTGATCACATGTGTGAAACAAAGACCCCTTGACATTTGAAATGGATGGTTTGTTTGAGCTAAGATCAATGCTGCGGGCCAAGAAGGAAGAAAAAGGAAAAGAGAAGGGATGAAACACAGGATGGATTTCTTTTTTTTTCCCCCACCTTTGCGGCTTGATATTTACCTGCAAAGCAAACATGTCACAACCGATTTCTTTTTTTTTTCCTTTTTTTTTTGGATCATGCTGCTTGCATGCTGACAGTAATTGCTCTGGAGGCTGGAATGAGCGCTTCTCTCAGGGCACAAAACATCATTAACATTATTATTGTATGAGTTCCTCTTTCCTCGTGTTTTCCCGTTATTTCAAAGGAGCTGTATTTACATGATGGATCTTCAGTATTGACTGAATAATTTCTATAGAGTGCGCATATGCAAATATCTGCTAAAAAAAAACGTCAGAAAAAACACATATCCTATGTGCAATTATGTAAATTGTCTTTGGTTATTCATTCAGTTATTCACCCCTTGTATTCGCTCATGCATTCATTTGCCATATTAGGGGCTGGCGGTGATGTCCTGAAAGCGGCAGGCTCTCTCCGCAGGCCTTGTGGACAGACAATGGGCCAGGAGAAAATCCCCCTCTTCAGAATTGTTCTGCGAGTTGACCCCCTCGCAGCCCACCACACCATATGGGGAGAGATTTGCTTTGAGGAGGCTTGTGCGGGTCCTGCACACACGGGTACACAACCAGGAGCGCGCACACGTGCCTGGAAGCCCACGCACACACACCCCCTTGACCCCACGCAGACGCGTGAGCCAACCTTCCTGTTTCCGCGCCGAGCTGCGTCTCAGATCTTTCAGCTGAAGTGCGAACGAAACAACACTTCAGATCAGAAACTTGACCAGGAGAAACACGGGGCTTTATTAGATGGCCAAAACAAAGTCTGACAGCAAAGCATCCTCGGGACAACTGCTTTTCTCTATAAGAGCTCTCAAAACTTTCCCCCCGTCGCGAGGAAATATCCTCCTTGTTTTTCTGGCACGAGCGTGCGAGCGAACAACAAGCTCGGAGACGTTGTTTTTTTTTTTTTTTCGGGTACACGGGTGGGTCACCGCCAGGATTGACGTCCACAAGGACCGACGTGAAAAATGTACACGTAATGTTCCCGGCACCTGGTTCTGATCAGACTTCTGACCCCGACATAACCCGCAATCACTAATACGGAGCTCGCTTCCATATGGAGAAGGGAGAATGGTATTGAAGTTGGCATGCAAAAAAACCAAAAAGAAAGCACCGACAAATAAAGCAACTGTACTGTGTCAAGACCGGCCAGCCAGACTGATACATTTTCATTCCTAAGTAGCTTAACTGTGTAATGTAATGAACGTTTTAACTGTGATATTACAGGTGTGTTTTCTCCTGCGTCCACCCCCCGATCATTAATCCTCATACATTAACGCAAAGGTGGTATTGATTTGGAATAGCATGAAAAGATCATAGACATGAAGTATGAAAGGATTCATGGCTCGTGTTCAGCAGGAAAATAAAAAAGAAAGGAAACAAACTGATTCTTTAATGCAGCTCCACACAACAGACGCTGAGGCGATAGTCTGATATAAAGCATTGCTGGAGGGTGAGAGCATGTCCCGTTGTGATACCCAGGGTGACTTAGAGATATGTTTAGCGGAGGAACAAAGAGCAGGAAGGAAATGCAGAAGGCACACTGAGCAAAGAAAAACACTTTGAGACACGACAGCAAAACACAGCTTCCACTGAACGTCGGGGTTGACACAGGAAGTTGATGAGTTCAGCTGCTGATTGGTCACCGACTCCTCTGGGTGCGAAGACGGTTTTTTCCCCCCCCCCTCCATTCTGTCCATACTTTCTCACCTACAGAAATCCCCTGATGTAGGGCTCTGATGATAATAGATTTGCAAAATGTGTCACGTGTGACTGTTTTTCTTTTTTTCGAAAAAAAATGCTAACAAAATGCTAAAAAATGCTTAAAAAATGAAAGAAAATACTAAAAAAATGCAAAAAGAAAGAAAAGAAAAAAGAAACAAATGCAATGAGTTGCAAAAGACTAAGTGCTGCCAGTATACTGCAATCGATTTCAGTTTCAGATCAAAATGTTCGCAGGTCGATCGTTTGAACATCTCTAAATTTACAAAAGATGCAAATTTGTAAACATAAGTTGGTCAATAAATACCAGTCATTATAACAATTTTTTTAAAGCCCATGAAAAATCAAGTCACATCTAAATTGACATTGAAAAGATGCTTATTTCCAAACGTATTTTTGCCACATATACATATAAAGAGCCCTGGTCTGAATGGAGTCAGAAGAACCAGTGGTCAAGCACTTTTTACAGATCCACACTGACCTATTTGAATGGTAATGGGTTTCATATGACAAATGTAATATTTGAGCTCATTTGCCTATTTTATATTTACGTTTCGATTTTTTCCTTACACTTTAACATATATACCTTGAATGTTTTTTTTCACAGATAGTTGGGGTGACACTTAATGGTAAAAGTGTGAAATCTAAAAGAAGAAATGTCTTAATCTTACGTCAGACGTGGCGCATCTAAACTTTATTTTAGAGCTAGTTTAGGCACTCTGGCTGAGTATAATTGGTAAAACGTGTTCTCTACCAAACGGCCTGAGCAGGATGTTAAAGGGTTAGAACAACACGAACCCCTAAGTTGAAACGAGCACAAACACGAGGACGCTCTTTTGTGGTGGATGCAGTTTTCTGTCCCACAATAAGTGCGAGACGTCCCCGTGCTCCGTGTTCCGTGTTTGGGTAAACTGCGTAACAAATTGGAGAAAAAAGGCCTGGAACTGGAGACACAGGGTAAACTCCCCCTTGGACAATCCCGTGCTGTATTATTAATACGGAAGCATTGGTCCCGGTGTTGTAACCTGCTAAGATGGAGGAACATGCTCATGGATGATATCAAGGTGACTGAACACACACGGAGCAGCGGGCCAGCTGCTGTTCTGGTTGCACGGTGGGGCTCACGCTGTGGTACTAGGTGCCTGACTGCATAATTGGAAATTATTAAACAAGGCTCTAGCAGCGAGGTGATCATGAAATTGTATTTTCAGTCTTGAGGGATGGAAGCCAGAATTAAAATGTAACCGTTTGTTAGGAGGCGAGGAAAAAAAGAATTGAAGAGTCTTGTCTTAAACCTCCCATGATTCAATTTTCTTTTAAGAAACAAAGGAAACGCATTTAGACAAGCAGGGAGATGGATGATGCAGACGGCTGCTGTAAATTCCACGTTGTTGTAAATTGCAGTCTGGATAAATATTTCAGCAGCAACTGGAACAACATGATGAAATGCAACTTGAGATGTTGTCCATTTTTCTACATGTGTAAAGACCAAACAGGGAGCTAAGACAAACCAAGTCAATTGAAATAGAAACACTAAGTACCAGTTGTTATGGGTTTTTTTTTTGTTACGATTAAGCTGTTGTTTCCACAATTTTAACCAACATTGTGGAAACAACAGCTTTTTCTTCAACATCTGTAGGCTATTCTCACTTCAGTTTGAACTAATATGTGTAAAAATGATGATATAATAAGCATATAATATGCTTTGGCTAGAAAAACTATACAAAGGATGATCAGTTGTAAGTTTTATTCTGAATTAGAAAAAATAGTTTATATTGATTTACCTGTATCTAATAAGATTATATTTGCTTCATGACATGTGGATTTATAATTGTTCATTAATCATTTTGCTGTTTTCAACGTAACTTTTTTTCGCCAATTTGTATAGTGACTATCTAAAAATAAATAAACAAAAAAATGGGGATTTTCCAAATAGTAATCAGTCAAGCTTCTAGAAAAATCTGCCAAAATCCCCAAACTGATGTATTGAATGTTTAGAAGTACGTTTGGCAAACTTAAGACCTTAAATTGACTTCAGTGGTTGGGATATCTTATTCAAACACAGTAAACTGAATATTGTCATTAAGGCAAATTTCCTTAATCAACAAGGCAACACTTGTTTTTTAATTTTTTTTACAAACAATCCTGTTCTCTAGCTCTCTTATAACTATCAGGCAAACAAAGCAACCGACAAATGTCACATGTTAAGTGGCGGTTTAAGCCAAAACTTTCCAAAGGCGGCGAATCCAAAAAGTGTGACAGGCGACACCCGTCTTTGAAATGAGTTCATCTCGCCGGAATCATTAGTTTGGAGCTGCGAGCAGAACATTTCCCTCCACGGCAGCAGTTTCGAATCACAATGCAATAATATTTTCCAGCGTAATCTAAAATGATGTTGAGGGGCGGAGGTGGGTGGAGGGATGGTGAGTGGCTTGATGCGGCAAAGAAGCAGTGGATGTTAGTGATTGTCCTATATTGCTCACGCTTTCATGGATTACTTAATTATCTGGCCGTGCCGACGTTGGTAGGCAATATGGCCCTTACCTCACTTAAGGAATAAATTGTATTGCTCCATCTCTCTCCATCTTTCAGCACACCCTCCCACATGTGTGAACATCTCTTCCTTCCTCTCCTCACCTTTCTTATAGATCATTGAAGCTGGAATGGGATAGTTAGTGGGGCCAAATCCCGATGAGAAGCTAATCACGATTCCTTTAACTGGGCATCTCAACCTGCTTCCAGATAACCTGTTTTATTCGTCTTTGCAAAAAAAACACACACACACAAAGATGGGATCCTCATGTCCTGCTGGGTATGTGATTTTGAATCATGAGGAGTGAGACTGGGTAGAGAAATTGTTATTACCTCAGTGGGACGCATTGTTGTTAGCTGAGGTTTTGAAGATGGAAAAAAATGATAAAAGAAATCAAGTAAATCACGAACTCAGTCAGGCAGAGAGTTGTGAAATTCGTACATGAAGAGAAGGACAGCAGGGCAGAGATGATGTGGGTGTTATGCTATCAGGCCACTATCATTAGTAGCTACAATGCTGGACAGCAGCAGATGGAGAGCGTATCTTTGTGAAGGGAGATGGAAAAATGAGCTCTTCCTTACTCTACAATGCATTTAATTACTTTTCAGACTTATTAGAAAACATGTGCCTTTCACACTTCCAGGAATTGGGAGATATCCAAACAGTCATTTGTGTTTTGATCATCATGGTTGTGGTGAGGAACCCTGTTTTCTGGAAGCTTTCTGAAGGACAGGTACTTTTAAAAAAGCACCATGAATGAACAGTTTGGTGCTGCCATTGCTGTTGCACATAGTCTCCTAAAACTGCTGATATTAGCTATAATGAATGACTTGTCACACCTCACCATGGAAACGCGCCGTTTGGAGAAAATAGATGATCTTCCGATATAAAATCTAAAATACTACGAGAATCGATTTCCAGTCCGATCTCGTACGGTTCAGATTAGTTTATTGGTGTTGAGCCGTTTCCCAGTCGAATATGAAGACACGGTTCAAGACAATAAATGTGATCCCTACTAAACCAACTATTATCAATTTATGTGCGCTGCATACTGTTATCGTCCATTCAGTTACATTTATTATGATCCACTGACACTTCGGGTCTCTCTGTACTCCAAAAGAGATCACACTGATTCTATTTGGTTCAGTCCCCGATGACCTGAACATGCAGATGACAGCAGGGTTAGCGCACAACAGAGGACAGAGGAGTAGAGGGACCTCTAAACAGATTCAGTCCTTGGCGTGGTGTGCATCCAGACTGGTTAGGATGAGAATAGAAGAGCAAAAGTGACCAATTGACGTAAAAGTTTGCCATAAGGGCATTAAGTTCTGAACATCCTGCAAGTCTGCGATGGACTGGCGGACTGTCCAGGGTGTACCCTGCCTCTCGCCCGTTGACCACTGGGATAGGCTCCAGTTCCCCCCGCGACCCCATCAGGGAATAAGCGGTATTGATATTGATGGCATCCTGCAAGTCACATGTGCAGCGAGGTGCCCGTGAATCCAAACGCCAAGCTCCATTAAACAGCTTTTTTGGGTCACTCAGAAGTTCTTGGTTCAGCTGCACTTGAGGTGGAAACACACACAAAGTTCTGAGCTGCCTGAAAGGAGCGGTGAAACGACCAACCCTCGTTTCACGGAAAAAAGAGTCAGTTTTTGGATTAATTATTGATTACTATTAAAAAGTGGATCAAATCACCTCTAAATTAAGAGAAAGGGACAAAAAAAAGTCATTTCTGTGAAAGAATTTTTAACATCTTTCTGTACTGACAGGTGGTTTAATCGTTTAAAAACAACAAAATCACCATAAATTCAATGCAGTATTTCCTGCAACAGTGAACTTCATCAGAAAACTACTGATAAAAAAAACAAACAATAACATAGCTTAAAATGTACAAGGCAGAACTGATAAAGAATTTACGGCATCGTAAAAGGTTGCCGACAGGGATAGAAGAAGCAGGAGATAGGAAAGGGTTAACGGGCCTCCTAAGAGAATGCACATTATGGTGTTGTTATGATGAAGTGTAATTAAACAGCATGTCTGCGATGGCAGCAGGGACGCCCTGCTGTGAGTGTGTGTGTGTGTGTCTGCCGAAGCTGGCCACACACGCGCATCCCCGGCACAGCGAGGGCGGCGAGCGAGTCTGACACCTCTCTAAAGAGTCCCACCGACCTCATCAGGAGTCGCAGTCTCAACAGGAAGTCCCCTCTGTTTTACACTCTCCCTCCTATATATTGTGGCCTGCAGCAAACAGACCACCAAAGCTGTAAAAAAACCCGTTTTCCAGTTCGGCGTGACTTTCTTCTTTACTCTCTCGAAGGCCCTGTTTGCAGTAAATAGTCTCCTATAACACTCCACACTCAGATCCTTTGCCAGAGGATTATTGAACATTAATTACATTAGCATTTTCTCTCTGACAACAAGGTGGCGTCTTATCTGTGATCTTCAAACTACGACTGGGAACTATTGATCTGGGCCATGTTGTCATTCAGATGATAATTAGGAGCAGGTGACGGGTCAGCCTCCAATCCCTTTGAACATCTGGATGAGAGTTCCTCAAGGACAATGAGAGCCGAGGGAAGCTGCCACTCTGGTGGAGCCCCGCTTGTCTTTATGTGCCTACGTCCATTATACAAATTGTCTAATTAATTCCCACATTCCAACACACTGGCCCAACGCTCTGCAACACTGAGAGGAGCCTCATGATCTGCTACAGTAGCCGCAAATGGACATGATGCATCTGTCTACAGGAAACATGACTGATAAAAATAAAAAAAAACTTTTAATGATCATACATTTTATGCTAATGTTGTGTGTTAAGGTGTATGCATTCCTTTAAAAAAAAAAGTGACTGTCTTATCTATCTACAAAGAAGTAAGTCCCATTAATCTGTAGAAACTGAGGGCTAACCACATACTGTGACCAGCCAGGTACTATCATAGGGTTACTTTATGGGCATGCAAATGGAGATATTAGCAGATCTAATCTTTTTTTTTTTTTAACAAGATTCCCTTCTCTCCCCAAAAAATAGTTCAGTGTATTCTTTTTTCATAGGTAAATAAAGGTAATCTCCACGGTTGCATTAATTTCTGTTGCGGCTGCATTTGTGTCATCATTAATGCCATGAATAATTCCATTTGCACACTGCAGAAGTGCTTACAGCAGGACTTTGGAAGAATCAACTGAACAAATTGTGTAAGAAGCTCCCTAAATGCTCTTGTTCTGAATGTTTAACAGAGGGGAAAGCTTTCCTGCCTCTCAGTGCTTTGTACCGGGCAGCACCGCCGCATGCTTGACCACTTAGAACAATGGCTTGTTAATCCACGGTTCAAAGGCGACCGGCGCAGATGAGGAAAGCAGATGTTGCCCTGGTGAAATCTCCCCAAAAACACTGATAAGCCCGGGATATGTATAGAGAGAAGGAAAGGCCCCTGTTTAAGTCTGTCAATTATTATCGTTCAACGTAAACATAAAGAGTGTGTGGTGTTGGAAATCAGGCGGTGTGTGAGCTGTTGTCCGTACAGGAAACAGCTCATCGTGGTCTCTGTTAACATGCTGCAATGGAAGTGAACAGCTAAGCTGAACTTGATCCAAACGCTTGAATGCAAAACATAAATGTAAATCAGTGTGTGTGTGTGTGTGTGTGTGTGTGTGTGTGTGTGTGTGTGTGTGCGCGCGCCAGGGGAGTATGCATACAAACAATGCAAATATTGCCCCCTTGTGGTCCATGTGTACTCTTGGGGTTTTCCAGCCATCTGGGACTGCAGAGTCACAGAACCTGTAAGTGGCATTTTTGGGCCAATGAAAAAACATATATGAGACCGATATTAGGGGATGTTGGCAGTTTAAAGAAATAAATGACCTGAAATCATGAGGAACAAAAAGAAGTAGCAGGTCAGGCTCTTCAGATTCAAATACGAGGGATTTCTTTTGTGGCCGAACCTCCTTGAGAAGATGCATTCCGTTTTCCCCCCTCACGTCTGCCTGTCTGTCTCTCTCTGCTGCCGTCTTCTCTTCTCTCATTACAGAGTAAAAATTTCAATGTCACTTAAAGTCACAGCTGTAATTTATTGGTTCCTCTGTACTGATGGACAAAGGTCGCGAGCGGCGCTGCGAGGCGTCCAATCGGCTTTATCTGCGCGGGTCATTAACCTTGACCCGGTGTAAATGCGCCCCCAGTCCAGGAGGGTCTCCCCCTTAAGAAGTTCCAAACTGTGACAGCCACTCACTCCCTTTGCCCTGTTCGCTCAACTGCTTTAAACTCGCCGTAATGGTCATATGGCAGCCAAACGCCGCTTTCTTAATTGATCTGACCTTTCACAGCGCTTTCTAATTTCCAATCCTGCGTTCATTGTTCCATCTGGCACTTTTAAAGCGACATCTGGTTGACTGTACTTTACCCGGTGATCTCTGCGCAGATATTTTTAAACTTAATGTATGCTTCAACAGATGTTAGTTTTTTTATAGGTGAACGAGGAGCTGAGCTGCACCCTCCAACACTGACCTGTGCCTATAATACGTCCTCTCAACTGTACAATTATTGTCAGAGCTAATTACAAGCTAGGTCTCCAGCAAACTCAGTATCATCCTCTTTGGCTTCTTGTTTTTGTTCCCTATTAACCTAAACACCAGTTTGGCCCAATCCTCTGCAGGTAAATGAAACATCAGCTTGAACAAGACACCAAAAGTTGTTTTCTGATGTCAGTGAGAAGGAGGGAGTTTTTCCTTTATGGATAAAATGGAGATAATATGAGAGGAACAGAGTCTTCCACTCTTTTAGGTCTTTTTCATGGATTTGCTATCAGTAATATTAAAATATTCCCATCCCCGCCAAGACTGTAACAGCCATAACTCTCTTTACGTCTGCTGCCTGATTAAAAACACTCTGCACTTTACTGTTATTTGTAGATGACTCCTTCCTTTGGGGCATATTCCCCACTTTCTCTACAGTGCTACTTTCTTTTTCCCCACTTTTTTGCTAACTGTAAACCGGAGTCCCTCCTGTTCACACAGAATTTTATTTGAACTCAAACCCCTAAACTGTAAGTAACTCTCGTTTGCCTTCCCTCTCTTCCAACGTTGATGACGCGTCTGACTTTAAAAACTTTATTTTCTCCGCTAATATTTTTCAAATTTTTTTTATAGATGCATTTTCTGCCCCCTTTTTTTTTCTTTTGTGCTTCGGGAAGTTCGAAAATGCCTCTATCTGTTGGATGACAAATTAGTAATGGGAACAAATGTATTGATTTGTTGGGATCTTGAAGATGGGGACAGGATTTGGATTTTCTCACCTTTGCAAAGCGATGTTGATTCCTTAGTTAGAAAGACACAAAATGGGACTGGTGCTACATTCCAAGAACTAAGAACCTGAGTTTTACTCAGAAGTTCTCAGAATTATAACCTCCTCTGTGGCAACTTAAATTCATTGACATATGTGACTACAAGGAATGTGTTTACACTTTTCAGTCATATCTGATGTCCAAAGCATTAGGTGGTCTCAAAAGGCTTCCAGGTACAGGAATTGGCATGCAGCAGGCTCAAGGTCAGAGTCTGCTGCCACTGATAGACACGTCTTCCCTCCTGAGCCGTGCCGGAGTGAACACACCACAGAACATCTGTTCACAAACAGCCCTGACGGAGCCGTACTGACACCGAACGCTCGCCCACCGCCCGTAACTCACCGCCTAATTCCCCGGTCGAGGCCAGATGGCAGCCCCACGTTGCCTCTTCCCTCCTCTCCCTGGTCCGGGACAAATCACGAGGAGGGATAGCCTGCAGGTACCGCCCCGGGCACGCCGGTGCCTCTCACCGCTGACCAACCTCTGGTGGCTTCACAACGTTCCCTCCTGTCAAAAGACAAATCGTCTGACAGACTGCTCTTTTATGAATTCAGCCCGCGGTCAATTTCTCAAAAGAGGTTAAGGAAAATCCTTGGCCTTAGCTGCTCAACTTTGAGACAGAACTCTGCTCTCTGAAAAAAGTTAAGAGGCCTGGAGACGCTTACAAAGCGAGAGGTCCTGGATTTCTTTACAATCGCTGACTGTTAGCCTGAGTCCAGCTGGCAAAGACGCCTCACTACCATCCCCGCATGAGGTTCCTGAACTCAGAATTATGTGCTTCGCTGCCATCATAAACACGAGCATAGGTGAGGAAGAAAAGAGACCATTAGAGAGTGTATTCTTTCGAAATTACCAGTTTAAAACAGCAATGCTAATCAATGGAAAACAAACCGGAGCCCATCCGTGTTTCCTGACTTGTGTTTGCTTAGTTTCAATTTTGAGAAGTTGAACCTAAATTGTGAAAAATTAGAACGCAAATTATGCAGGTTAACCGCTAACCATGCTTCGATTTCCTCTTCCTTGCAACGCACACGCAACCGCACACGTGCGCACAAAGACATAAATCATCAAGCAGCCACCAGCATCATCTCGGCTTTATATAAAACCAGCGTTCTGCTCTGTGATCCAACAGCTGCTCACTTGATTTTCACCGTTTTGTTTAAGGGGGATTGTGTAGCGTTTCGCTGTGCCGGGTACTTTGTAAGGGAACATTACGATTTCAGCTCTAAAGTCATCTTTTTCAGATGACCCGGTTAGGAATGTCACCACAGATCAGGGATAAGAGTGATTAATCCCCACTGACATTCTTATGGCACCTTTTAAACAGCATTTCCATCTCAAGTCTCCACAGGAGAGGTGTGTGGGAAACAATATATATCTCTGATGACAGTAAAAAGGTGCCTCGTGGATTTCTGCAATGTCTGCTCATTTAGGTTTTGTGCTATTTTAAGAGTTACAGCAGAATTGTTCCAGTTATATTTACCGCTAATATCTCTGCGGGGTAATGTGAGAGATTGTGACAACAAAAAGAGGAGATTTTCCATCATCCTGTCATAGTATAAAAGTGCAATGTTTTAGATATTTACATAGTAAATGGCAGCAGGGTCGAGGCTGCATGATGAAATGGTGAGTTGCCAAGCACCCCATACCACCTACATTATTATTGTGTATTTGTTATAATAAACTTTTACTCACATGTGGCATTTTTCCAGCGTGGCACGGCTGTACAACGTATTTTTGCGATTCCACTAGGGGCCACCTGTAAACTTGACCTCAGGGTTGAGTTAGGCCGACTGCCGCGCGCTGATTGGCCAGGGAGTCGCGTGATTAAATAGTCTCTCCGTCACGTGAACCTCGCCAATTTTAAAAAATAACAACAAACAAACGTTCAGCTTAATTATTTTTGTGTTCATAAACATTGTAAATGCCTCTTACGCAAACTAATACAGCGACACAAAGGTTTAGATCGTTAATAGTTCCCGTGACGTCTTTCATTGTTGGCCAATATTTGCAAATAGAAGCTACTTCAACTGTTTAGGGCTGAGTAGGTACGAATGGAAAACCACATGGATGATTTAAGATATTTTACTTTTTGTTTTATACATAGGACAAGTCATCGTCTTACGTTAAACAACGCCATTAAGCTGCTCTCAGTGACAGGAAAGTCAAGCTAGCAAACACCCAACGTGCTAAGCAATCAGAGCAAATGTTTTTCCATCTATAACAAGTCAGACCAAATAAACTTAGGGCAGTGTTACATTTTTTTTAAAACCCTGGCTGACTACCTCTGTGACACATGGGGCATGCCTATCCCCTGGCTGGCCTTGCACAGCCGCATAATCAAAAGCTGCACATGATCAAATAATGCTCTCAGCCGCACTCCATCCAGGTCTTGACCCATGCCAAATGCCTCGAACATGCAAAATAATATTTATACCAATTAAGAAGTTCCATAAACATCAAATATCACATTGAGCACTACCAAAAGGGCCTCACAAGGGGCTCTTAATGAGATTCGGCTAAATATGGCCAGCTGCTTCATCACTGGAATGACTAAACTGACTTTTGGACAGCTTTTCCACTGAGATATACATGTGTGGCTGTGTTTTTTTTTCCTGAGGAACACTTGAAGCATGTTTACAGTAAATCAAGGCCCCTCCAGACAAGCCATGCAAGAGGACAGTTTGACCGTATGATGAAATCTTTGAGCATGATGTAAAATCATCTTGTAGATAGATCTTCACAAATTACACATAAGTGTTATTCAATGAGATTGCTGCAAGGAGATGGAAAGGTTGCATTTCTCAAAAGGATTCCCAAACTTAAAAGTGCAAATAATTTCTACCTGACAAAGGTATATTTACCAAAGGTATTTTTTGCAATTGCAATTTAGTACTTGACAACAAATATTTACACAGCATTTAGCTTGATGACTTCTTATGTATCTCGATGGGGTTTTTTTGTTTGTTTTTGTATTTTTTTTTATTTGCATTCAGAGGGAGAATGTGAAAGCTCGGCAAATAGGACCCTGAGCCTGAACGGTTTCAGAGAAATCCCTCTGGGATCATAGATGTGAGCTCAGCCCTGCAGAGCGGTGGCTGGAGCCCTTCAATCCTACATGATCTCACTGGGTCCTGGTGAGTATATCAGGCAAACGCAGCGTCATCATTAAATGCCCGTGCTGCAAATCTTTTTAATTATTCTCCTTCCTCCCTGGCCTTTTAATGAGAGGAGTATCCACAGATAATGTGGGTAATTGGACAATGGAATTCACTCATTCAATTACTGACCACTGAATCTGTTCAGGAGTTGAAGGGTAATTCGCTTTCTCAGCCCTGAAGCTTCAGGGCTCAGCATTCTACATCCTGGTAAAAGAAGGAAAAAATAAAACAAGCAACTATACTTCTACTGGATAGTATGTCATTTAAATACATTTTTTGTTCTCTGTCCAAAGGGCATATTACATTATAATTTGTCTGAAACATGAAAGGTTTAGATCTAAATACTGCTTGGCAGGCTTATCCATATAATCTTGAGAAGTAACCTCTGGTATGCAGTTCTGGCCTTTGCACTTACCTCATATTGCCGTATTCTGTGGGAGACGTGCATGTTGAGTGATCGGCTTTTGTTTGAATATTATTGAAATCTGAGATGAGTGTGCTCGTGCTCGTCGCTTTAATGGGCTGCTCTGAGTCTGCTGGAGCAATTCAGCAGCATTCAGAATGCCCACTGGAGTGACGTTAGACTTTCTTAACGAAAGGCAGTGTTCATTAAAGCCATAATTCAACATTCTGGGGAGTGTATCTTATCATAAAGACTGCAAATAAGAGTTGGCAGCAAAGTTGGTCCGCTCTTCTGTCATCAAAGAGCACAGATTAAAGAAGCCATTTTTTTAATTTTTGCAGCTTTTCCCTGTCCTGGATTATCCACTTTTTGTGGATAAACATCTAAACCAGGGGAGTAATACTCCTCAACATAAAAAATGCTCCTGTATTTTTTAAAAGGCTGCATTTTAGTTCAAATCTTTGTTAGTTTCATACCATTTTTTTGTTTCAGTCTTTCCCTTACACACGTACAATTCAGGTTTACTTAACTTACTTTACTTACGTAACTGGTAAAAAAAAAGATAAATTAATTAAAATACCTGGCACTTTTAAATTTATCACCAAAATTCTTGCCCGGTGGTTTGTTTTGAATGCCATAAACAATGAATTAGTGGCTCCCATTTTCTACTGCATTAATTAACCAATCAATTGGGTGTTCTGGGACATTCAGATCAGAAAGATGTCCCCTGTCAAAATGCACATTTTGTATAAGCCTTTTTCACAGATTTCTAAATATCTCCAGCAACCTCTGTTAGTTCTACAAGGTGATGAAAGTTGTCTCTGAGCCAGCCAATATAAATAATCTCTCTTATGAATCCTAGATCTTGTCCTTGAGCTTTGAGCATTTTGAGCATTCTCATTTTTTGGTCCCCATCTACAGCTTACAACCACAGGTGAATAGACAGAATCAAATAGAGTTTAATAGAAAACGACTTTATTTATCCCCCATTTAGAATGTCATGTAGCTCGAAGTGAACCGTTTAGAATGATTTCATATTAGAACAAATGGCTAAAAGTAAGATAAATAGAAAAAAACTAATAAAATCAAACTAATAAATCATTTTCATAAGACTGTTAGGACTCAACACACCATCCAATTAATCCATTTTTGTTCCACAAAAAAGAAAATAACTTCCTCCTTTGTTTTACTACTGTTAGATCAGTGGCTTTGGCTCTTTCATGTTTAAGAGTGATGGATCAATACAATCAATCAATCAATCAGTACATTAACCTTATCCTTGCTGACCCATGCCTAATCCACTAACTTAGTTATATATGTATATATAAACACATATACACACACCCACATATATACATGTACAAACATATAAAGGGTCAGATATAAACATATAAAGGGTCAGATCCACAATTGGTTGCTTTTCTCATTTAAAAAAAAAATTTTAATTCTCATTTTAAAGACGTAGCACTTCTTTAATATCTCATTGGCTGACATTAAACTGCAACTATAGCAGCAACATAAACACTGCTTTAAAGTAAAGCGTGTAGGTTTCTCTTCCCATCTGGACCTAAACTTAATGCTCAATTGAAAAAAAAGAAAGAAAAAAGGGATAAAGAACTTCAGTAGTTTGAGTGAATTTCAAACCTGAGGGCAAAATCTACAAACCACAGCAAAACCCCCGAGAGTGGGAGAATTCCCCCACTGATCATCCAATTTGGCTGATAGCAGAGTGAAAAAAAAAGAAGAAAACAGGCAGAGGAGGGAGAGAAAAAAAAAATTCTCACAGGAATCCTCCATCACCCCGCATCTCTGCAACAGCCCACATTGATCCAGAGCATTAATCATGAGCAGACAAACAGCATGTTGTGTCTGTTGGTAATTGTGACTCTCAACCATACTTAGCCTATAGCTACTCACAACGTGAGCTGATAAACCACTCTATTACTGCAGCACATTGTAGGACACGTTCAGTCACTGGCAGCCAGAGCAAAAGAGCTTCCTGCAGCAATATCACAAAAGGCAGTTTATCTGTGTTCAGTAATAGAATAACACACATTCTACTGAGGGGAGGCTCTGATATTTATTTATTTTCTCCGTGGCATTGCTCCATTAGAGAATACTGGTACCAGACAAATTTTTTAAACTGGGAAGAGGTTGCCCCTGCTAGCTTTCCAGCACAGCGCTCATGTTACAGCCCCCTCCATACTTCTGAAATTCACACCTCCAGCTACAGTCATTATGATAATTGTTCCCAAATACCGTAACTCTCGAGTTTTAATTGCAATACCATTAATTTCCACTCTGAATGATTCTTTTCCACAGACAATTTCATTTCTCAATTGACATTCCCACTCAAATGATTTCACATAAACACACTGATAAAAAAGAAAAAAGAATTAAAAAAATATCTCAAGGGCCAAGTACGCAAAAAGACAGCAGGGAGGGGTAAATGGTTTCAATATGGTGTAGACGCAGGCAGAATCATATCTGTTACTCCTCCAAGGCTTTAAACAAATATGCCCTTCAACTGACGCGTTATCATCTCTGCACGGCAAATAAACTATGCTTAGCCTCGTTTCAGTCCAAGATAAAAGACCAGTCGTTTGGGAATAATGGTCTGGGCCGGCAGAATGAAATAATAAACCATTCATTAAATCAAGCGTACAACTGGTAACTTTTTCTAATAAAGATTCTCAAAGTTTAATTAATAGCAGTCGTTAGCGCTCGTTTAAAACTTATCGATTTAGACATAACAATATGTTAAAATAATGTATCCTGCAACAGTCATCGCCCTCCCTCGGTGGGGGCCTCTCCCCACACCACATTGTAATCAACAGATTGTTAGACATGCATTTTCTGGGCTGCTGACAAAGCCTGATCTATGGGGTCGGAGGGAGCCTTCGCAATCCATCCATTCCTGCAATTTATTATCTTATTTTAATTGTATACACAAACATTGAGGTGATTTAGGTGACACTGTGGAAAGATGAAATCCGTTTATATTAAAAGGGTTGCTCACCCCTGGAGCCCAATGCCAGCAACACCTCTCAATGACTGCTTTTAACAACATGGTTATTGTTTTATTGATCAGGGTTTTATTACAGATTTGACACTCGTGTTATGTGTTAATCGAACCCGCATATAATTTTTCGACACATATTTTACGAGATTATGACTGCAATTAATTTAATAACTATTATTTTTTCAGTGATTTCAGGCTTAACGAGGTTTGTGGGAGAGTGCTCCATTCGTCTTGGCCGTGTTGTCACTCATGCACTCTCCAGGCACGGTGGCGCAGAGAGAGTGACCTTAATGGAACTCGGGGAAATGGCCAATCGAGCCAGCATCTGCACTCCCCGGGCTCATCGTGGAGCCACCTTTTCTTTTGTTCTAGGAAGTGATATCACTATTAAGGAAGCCATTCATAGACGTATAATTCCCCCTTTCCACACTTAGACACTCCAGGCTTATGGGAAAATTATACAACTCAGCCTTTTGTCAAAAGTACTTTGAGGATGTGTGATTTTTCAGCCAGTGTACGTTTAACCTGCGAGGGAAAAAAAGATAACAATTTTCAGTAAAGTGAAGAAGGATTAATATCTTTGCTTTAAACACAAATTATGCAACGCCGACTGTACGCGCACTAAATCAGGAGAAAACGGGCAGCCGGTGAAGAAAGGCGGACAGTTAAAGAAGGACAGGCGGACTGAGAACATAACAACTGAGATAAAGCCCACACATCTGTAAGGACAGACATAAAACAGGGCCACTGTTGGTCAATAGCGTCCATCTGGGTCTCCTCTCATCTCTGAGAAGTGCACATCTGCTGAACGTGGCACAATCTATCCATCAGAAGAATTATTAATTAATAGTTCATCTCGCCCCGCATAATTGAGGACAGATCTGGAACACTATTAGCTCTGATAATAAAGAGAGCGATACCTCCCGCCCACCTGAGCACACGGGAAAAGTCTCCTCTGCTTCGTCTCTTTGTGGCCCTGTCAGCAAATGTATTCTTTTGCGCAGAGCAGTAGTTAACAACTTATAGGTTTGTCAAACCAATTTCATTCTTTTTTAAATCTTCATAGCAATTATCTTCCAGCATAATCGGTTTCAGGACCTTGGGGGTCTACTGGGTCTTGTAACGTCTTTAAAATAATTGTTCGGATAGTAATTTGAAGTTTTGTAGAAATTGCTTAATAATCAGATCCCAAAGTCAATATTTGGCTGAAGAAACTAAGTTGTAGATGGAAAAGACTTCATGGGGCTCCGATGGAAAAAGAGGACCAGCTAAAAATAAAAAGACATCAGACGTTGGAGCGTACCCAACATAAAAAAAAAAGCTTGGGTGTTCCAAAATGTGTGTCTTTACACACTCTAACGCAGTTGCGCCTTAGTCTGAGACAGAGATTTTGGTGCACATGTGCACTTCCAGGCTACTGGAGACAAAGGCAGATAACACAGATCAATTTGAAGTCATGTTAATTTTCCAATTTAGCGCACCATCAAAAGAAACTCAAAGTCAGACTGATATCGGTGGGAATAGAGCTGCATTATCTGGAAATATTAGCAGCTGTTTTGCACCTAACACGGCGGTTATCTGCTCTGAGCATTTGAAAGATATCCAACTTAAAGGCAGGGGGCATAGATTTTGTGTTTGTCCCAATTACCCTTGTAATGAGATGTATCTGAGTCCGTTGTAATGACAGTAATGAGAAAGATAAAATGACAACAGGTAAAAAAACAGAGCTGGCATATCAATGACTAGCAGGATGAAGCTTTCCGTCTCATGTATGCAGCGACAAAGAAATTAAAAAGAACCGTAATCCCCAACAGCAAGGACAAATAAAAGAAAATACAGGTCTGACATGGTGCACCTATTGACTGTTTAAGTATATATGAATCACTGGCCTTATTATCACCCTGACAAAGGAAGGAGCTTTGCTTTATGAACGCTACTTAAGGAGCATCTCATAATGTGCACCGACTAAACCCAATCATAATCTGTCTTGGCCAATAACAACAAGACAATGCTTTACAGAAAACGTCTGATGTCATATCATCATTACGCTAATAGCGAGCAACCGGGTTTCTCTTTGCGCTACCCAATTAGTCATTTTAAACGGCTTATTGGTGGGAAAGCATTACTGATCAATTCAAGCATTTAGCCCGTGGAACCGAGCTTGAGTCGGTGCCAACATTGATTATCTGAAGAGGCAAATTGGTCCGAAATAATGGGGATTTTTCATATGGGGCCTGTGAGAATATGCGGTTTTGCACCATATTTGCACTGACCTCCCATAAAGCTCAGGGCTGTCATCATATATGGCAAATGTTGTTCATAAGCAAGTGCTCTACCCCTCCCTCGTGAATGATGTCACGAGCAGTGCTCCGCTTCAGGAGTTTAACTCTTCAGACAAGTAAGTTTTTCACAGTTGGCTGGGGAGTTCTCAGTAGAAGGACACTGCACAATGTCAACATTGAACACAGAACACAGAGAAAAGTCTGATATATTTTGAAATATATGGGGCTGATCAGATGAGGTGATCATCTTTTACTTCCTTTCAACACTTTAGAGGTGTTCTGAAAAAAACCAGTCCAGCTGCTCTATTAAATAACACCATGGACAAATGACCATAGCAAAACTCCACCAACACCCAAACTAAATAAGATTGAAGCTTGCTATTCACTGAAAGAAAGAAAATGTCTGAATCTTGTCAATGGAGTGTTTACTGTGTTGTTGTATGTTACATTGTTAGTTTTTTTTCATATTGTGAATCTTAACTGTCAAATCGATAGATTTTAGTGTGACATGAGCAATGAACAAATACCCACAGACTGTTTTAATGTCAGCAATCTAATTTTCTAATTTGGTCAGAATCAACTAAAAACAAATTGTGCTTCACACTTAGTTTACACATTTACCTGTCAAAGATAAAAGTGGTTCAAGCACACAACCGTAAATGGAAATAAATGTTGCTTTGTGTCAGGAAGTAATTAGCCGTGATGAGATTTAGGGGATCATGCAGCTATGTCCATTTTTGTAATCCCTAACATCCCAAAAACAAAAAGTCATACCTGGTATGACATAATACACAACAATAACTAATTGTAAACATATTTTTCATCTCACATAATATGGGTTTTATTTGCCCAAATACACTGCTTACTATTTTTCTGTTGTCACATTCATTGTGCCTTTTCAGGCTAAAGAGACCACTGAATTTTATGCTAATTAAATACAAAGTATTGACTGAATATAATGAAATAGATTGCCCTGAAACTGGTAGAGAAGGCCTGAAATCGGAGCAATTCAGTCTAAATGTTAATAGAAAAAAATCTATTTAGCCTTTTAGTGGGTTGAATAACTTCAAGGCTTTTTACGAACACCCCATGGATCATCAGGAGATCCCAGGTGGCACCGTTGCCTTAGGAAATGCTCACTTCCTCCACTGTGGAGAGAATCCCCTGTTGGTTTAAGTCATATACTGTTAGATGCCAAAGAATCCAATTTACCCCATTCCCATACTTCTTTGATTTCCTTTACTTTGTAAGGTCATATATCTGAAATCTTAATTTGGAAACTGTGATTTCTTCCCTCTGTGACAAGCAGCAGGAGTTCCTCCCCCTCCCGTCTCAACAGTCATAAAGGTAGGCAGGTGTCCCGAAGATGTCGGAAAAAATAGAATATAAGAGACGTGTGCAATTAGTGCAGAATGATCTCGGAAAATGAATTATTGTGCTCTTAATGGGTTGAGCAGAAAACACTCCCCAGAGCACACAAGGCGAGCTCTTTTTTAAGCTATGACACCTTAAGTGAATCAGAACAAACTGCTCCAGCCGAACTCTATGGTGATTATTCCACAGCTTAAAAAACACTTTTAAACAAAGCAAAACAGTTAATATATTTGAATGCAGAAAAACAGAGTTACTCTTGGAAAATACACAGCCTACAATTGGTCGTCTCAATTGCAAATACCTTATTTCTGTCTGGAATACACATTTTATGACATAATCATTCAAACAAAAGGAGCTGTTTGTTTTGGTACGGTTTGTATTTCCATATGTTCTCCTTGGGACAGCGGCATCTGCCTACAAAACTAATCCCAGGACAACCCGTTTTCACAAGCAAAGACTGAATATGACATCAAGAGCCTTTCTCCCCTTTGTGTTAGCCAACCTCAAGGTGACACAGGAGTCTGCTCGCATCACCGGTACCGACTGTGACACGTACTCTCCGCGGGCCTCATTAAGGGGCAAAGGGGACCTCTGCACTGGCAGCATGTTCAACAAACTAATACATTTCACTAAAACCGGTTTCCGTTCCACGAAACACCTGCTATAGCCACACAAGCGCACTGAGTGAATTCAGTCATTTTGTGTTTCCTTTCCAAAGTGACGGGGACAGAAATATATCTAGAAATAATAAAGGAGAAGTGTTTCTCAATGCATCAAAGCTTGCTAATAAAACAATTGATAATAACGGGAAAATTATCAATTCAATGTTCTTAGCAACGTATGTGCATTGGTTGCGTTGGATATTTGTTGATATAACAGATTGATTAAGTGTCTTAAAGTCTAATAATTCATGGAAAGATTTGGGAGTGTAGAAATATCTCCAAAAAGTGACACATTTATTGTCCAAACACTCTCCATATTTTTCCATATGTCACATGTTTTGCTTTGGTTATGTTTTTTGTATGCCCTTGAAATCAAACTTAATTAAACTAAATTAAACTGCTTTCTTTGGCGTATTTGTAGGGTTAAAATTTGATGGTTTAGATATACCCAACTTCTTAAACCTGAACTAGTCTGGTATTCACTCATCAATATTCCCAAATGGTAATATGGCAGTCTCGAGGCTAATGAGAAATATCTTTTATGGTTCTGTCGCGCTTTTATGTGGATAGATTTCTAAATACTTAAGAGAAAGGCTCTAAAGCATGTGACTGTCATCTTTAATGGCTATGCGCCTCTTTATTCTTGTTACTTTTTCACCTCTGTCAGATATGTGTAGGATAAAAAAAGTAAGATCTTTAGTATGCAGTACATGTAAATACTTTTTTTCAATTAATTTTTTTTTTTTGCATAATCCTGCAATACTTTATGACTTTATGGAGCTTTTTCCCCGTTCGGTACAACAAAAAAATAATCTTGGTCTTTGGACCCTTTCTCATGGATCAATTTTACAATGGGATTTAACATTTTGCCGTACGATGGGTTCCCAGCCATCAACATACACATTCACAAAAAACACTCAACAAACAAAAATCCTAATGCAAATGATATCATCAGTGCATTTGAAGTAATGCATTTAACCTTTTCTCCAAACCTGGCAACCCCAAGAAAATATCCCAAGAATGCTGGGGCTGATTATTACTGACTGAGGTCAAAGTGATCCAGCTCAACAAACGGAGTTTAAATGTACTTATCATTAGATTTTTTACACGTGGTCCTAAAAATTGAACTTGAACTTGTTTACAAGATGTGATGCAAAAAAATGGGACCGGAGCACTGTCACTTAGACAAAGTGTAATTTGTACCCGGACCTGATCTCAGGCTGTCACTTTGCTCTGCATTAGGGGAAGCTGTAATGGGGCAGGGTGTCAGCCCCAGTGACATCTGCACAGATGCGGGCCTGTGCAGCTCACCTCACGGAGTGCCCATTTCAATGGGAGGCAAATTAACAAAGTAACCCCGCTGAACCTTTCTGACAGTGATTGACGCTGAACAATGAAGGAAAAAACCTGCTGCGTCAGCGAGACGCAAAAAAGCCCAAACACCACTGTAGTTATCCAACCCTACATCCTGCTGGACGTTAACACCAAAAGGAAAAAATGGGCAGTCCAGCACCAGGCCTCTTCTTCGGGATTAATATTTATACTGAATAAAGTATGGCGAGGGGGGCTCAGTCGCCAAATATTCTAACATCTTCATTTTTCAATTAGCATGACTCTTGTTCTGCGAACATATGCAAACACAGCGGGTCGTCTATTAAAATGCAACTCTAGAGTTGAGCCTAATTAGAGTAAATTGCTCGGCTCGTATCGCTGGAAATTTGAATGCAGCTCTCTATCCACTTGTGTTTTGCCACAACAAACAAGAACGTGCACTTGCTGCCTCATGCATATGTTCATAGTAGCAGTGACAGAGAAGCCTTGTCTAGCACTTCAGTTCTAATGTAGGCTGAAAAATGATAAAGTACAACCTTCTGGTATTCTCTGTTTTCAATATTATTACTAGAACATAAAAAAATCTCTTTATGACTGGATCACTTAATAATGCATTTGCATGGGGAATAGGAGGTAGAATGTGTTTTTTCCTTTCATTAGGTGTTTTTGCCTTTGACTTCCTCATCACTTCACAATAGGAAATAACTCAAACTAATAAAATCTTGCTGACTTCGTCCCAGTGATGTTTAGACAAGAGTGGATCTTGAGTTTTTTTTTTTTTTTGCTAACGTCATTGGAACATGAGCGGAAGCTTACAGTGGGCAACAGGCCAAATGGACCCTGTGCAATGTAGAGGATAATTTGTCCCGGATCCTTTGCCGCTTTGATGAGGAAAACAACTGCCCCCACAGCCGGGACAACACAACATTGTTGCGTCCCGAGAGCCGACAAGTGTGTGAAGACAAGCAAGCTGTGGTAAGACTGTGTTAGACGTTAAGTCAGGCTGGCTTTCGGTGTGTGCTGCCACACATTTTTGGCTTGAGATAATCAGGTTTGTCATACTAAGTGCATTTTTTATCTGTGATGCAATGGACCAGATGGCAGATGAAACCACTCTAAAAGCCGACGTGAAAGACAAAAGGAGGGCTGAGGCGGAGGAGAAGATTGCAAGGGTGAGAGAAGGTAAGTTACTTTGACTCAGATCTGTAGAAATGTTCTAGCTGCCAGTAGTGATTCATTCCATTTATTTCTTTTAATTATGTCAAAAGTCGAGTTTTCTCTTAGTGATTATGATCTGTGTTTTACATGCAAACATCCTTCCAGATGTGTCATGTTCGATGGTTCAGTGTGTTTTTAAAAATGTAGGTATATTTTCAGATTTTTAAAAATGAAGTCAAATTATTAGAGACCATTTGAGATAATCATGGTGACTAATGAGTGGGTGCAGCTCGCTGAACACTGGAACAAAACCTTAAAAATGTATAGTTTGCCTGCGGGCCTTATTTCTCTATCAGTTAATGGTCATGGGCATGGACCAGCTGCACTTCTTACCTAATTCATTAAGTAACCCCGGAGCATCATGCTGATTCAAAGCCCAAACATACACTAGGCAGCACTGACTTGGAGTTTTGACATGTTGTATTTATAATATCAATCCCTCCTGCCGTCCCTTTAATATTCCATCCTAGAAACATGACCATGGCAATTCCAGTGACAGACAAAAATAACTTTGCGAACCGACAAAAGATGAATGCTAATAATGAAAAAAAAGACCATTCAAATATTTATTATACAAGAGGTGTGTAAGCACTGACAGCAATAAATTCTGGAGTTTAGAAACAGACCTGCGTCTCACCAGATATTAGCAGCTGGACCGTCTTTTGAGCACTCTAATGATCTAACTGCTAAAGTGGTTCTAGCTAATGGGTGAATAGATGGATATCAAATTAATTTAGATATTTTGTGGCCTAACTCTATGGTCTTTTGTCCCTGTAGACTGAATTGGTTTAATGTATTTTCAGGTATCTATTTATCGGACTAGACACTCATTTACTTGGTTGTTATAATGGAGGGAGCTCAGGTCCAGGTCCCTAAGTAACACACAAAAAAAAACAAATGCCATGCACAGAAAGCTACAATCCAGGAATAAAGGTCCAGTTTACAGCATCATTGCTCTCTGGAATCACTTGTTGATATCTCCAGTTGTACAATAAGGAGAATATGCAGATAAGGAGTTTTAGTATTTCCTTTGTACTTTTCATTCAGTCAGACTTCGTATCTTTTTTCAGAGCTTGCTGCCACACTGAAATGTAAAGCGAGCGTCCTGATCAAAGATAACGTCAAAGCATTCTGCTGTTGCTTACCAGCAGGAGAGATCTCAGAAAGACAGCGATTTCAGAAGACTCCTCGCTGTTAACTGTCTCGTAAAGAGCTCGGTAGCTGCTCTGACACTTAGCTAAAAGTGCAAACCAGTGTCTCCGATTATGCTCTCAGTACTGCTAGGAAGCGGCTGCATATCTTTTTTTGAGTATCAACATCCAGGGAATGGCATACAGATCAGATTAACTGCAAATTTGGCTGCAGCTGTTTGAGGGGTGGATATCAAAAGATCGATGCACCACCACAGAACGACGTCTCAACTAGGACATCTGCTCCGTCCGGGACTAAACCGACTGTATCTGCGATTTCCAGAACATTAACCTGCAGTGAAACAATGCCTGTAACCACAATCCCACTCCAATCAGTATCCCACATTTTGATCAGTCCAAGGCTTACAAACTGGTTTCTTTCCTGAGATTTTTTACACTTATGCCACAGAACATGTTCATGCAATGTGTATACAGTGAGTTGTTTTGTCCACGCGAAGCGAATAAAATGAGTCAATAATGTCGGGTTGAACTTCTTTAATAAAACAAAAGCTGCATCACGTGATAACAACAGTTAAGTTGGAATTGTTGAACTCATATGGTTCACCTAGACTAAAAATATGTTGACTAAAACTTGTCATTATCTTGTCTGTATCTGTACCTTTTGCCTTCCGTCAGGCTGTATTCATCCAGTTCCACAGCCCGAATATGGTTTTATCCATTTCGTAAACCTTTTCCTTTTTTTTTGGTCCACCACCAGGCTGTCTCCCTCCAGACGTACAGCTGGGGCATACCTTGTCCCTATCATGAACATCTCCTTTTTCGTCCTCGGTCAGGCCGTCTCCATAGTTCATCCATAGCTTGAGCATCCTCCCTACACTCTACTTTAGGAATGTGTTTTCTCAAATGTTTAAGCTCTACGAACAGAACAGTCTGTGCTTTATTGTGTGCTTCAGACACTACATTAGCAACAAGGAACAATGTAGCATATAAAAATAACAAAAGTTGGCCACAGTGTTTCACAGCCAGTGAAAATGCAAGCCCGTCAAATTGGTCATAAAAGTCTGGAAATATAAAAAATCAATACACTCATAATAAGCACAAGTAAAACAATATGAAGACAGTAAAGGCAAAATATTAAAGAAAATAAAACCCCTCTAAATGTAGATGCCAGACGAGTTTAAAGCATAGGTGAAGAGGTCAGACTTTGGTTTGGACAGAAGTATCTCAAGAGGGTGAGCAGAGTGCATTTGGAAAATAAACTGCTAGATGATATTTGAACATATTGGAGAGGTTGATAAATTAGTAAGTGATTAAACAATGTATGGTTTGATTGTTCTGTAACAGCCCGAGGACCAAAGCAGGCATGCATGAGCTGAAAACAGACACACACACCAAAATCAGACCAGGGTCCACAGTGACCCAGCAAATTGTGAACCAATAGGACTGTATTGATAATGTTATTTTCCAATAAAAAGATAAATTGAATGATTGTTATTTTTATTCTGAAGGTTCTGCTTAGTTCGATCGTGCATTATCATATCACATTGCATAAAATAAACCAGTTTCATTTTGTGACAGATTACCTGCTTTCATTACTTGATTATCATACTGCATGTGTTTTTTTCTCTCTCTTTCAATTAGGCAAATTCACCTCAGTTCTATTTCACATCACAGTTCAAATCACAACAAATGTCATCTCCAGGCACTTCAAAAATAGTCCAATAGTCAAGCCAATTAGAGTTAAATTAATCGTGATACAATTAAAATCCAATCATGTGTCATGTTTTTGGGCAACTATCCAAGTTCTGACTGACACCGATTTGTAGGAATGTATTTCTGTAGGATCTAAAATGACTGTCAGCAGCTTTGATACAAAACTGTTTCAAAATTAGGTAATCTCCGTGGCCTTTCATAAAATACGAGAGTTCTGGGCTTCAAATGCTTCTCAATGATAAATGCTTCCTAAAGATCCAATTAGTATCGGTTGATGATGCATTTTTTTATTCATGGAATAATTTGTTCCTGTGTTTTTAATAGAAAGAAGCCAGAGTGGGAAAATGCACCTAAGGAGATCTTCATCTGCAGTATCAGAGAGTCAGTCTTCCTCCAAGCAGACCAACACAGGAGGTTAGTGATAGAGGCTTAAATGGGGAAATAATCGAAGATAAAAAGAAATCGCCATATAAGAAAAAAAGATATCTTATGCTGACTCGTCAAAAAAAAAACAACCTCAAATACGTTGTTGATAAACTAAGTATTAAATCGAATGCAGCAAACGGCCTGATACAGTATATTAAATGCTGATTGATATGCAGAGTAACATCACACAGAGAGTTGGAAATGTTGATAAACTGCAATCTTTATTCCATGCTGCTGTGCTGTAAAAAATGCTTAAATGCAATTCATGTAATCAATTATGAAAATTTGTGAATAATTTAGAGTCTGAAACTGCAGCAAAAAAATGAGAAAGATTAATGCAAAACATGGCCACCAAAGTCAACTCCCTACATGCAACAAGAGCAGCATTTACACCAGACAGTTCCTCTGGAAGACTTTTGTGTAAAATGTTAGATAGTCTGGTCACTTTGGAATCATTAGTAAAACAGTAGGAAACACTGTCATGTTTTTTTTTTTATGAGAAAAAGTTGAATGATTATTTTTGTTGCTAGATTAGTTTCATGTCTTAGACATTTGATTTAATATTCAGAACATTTGTCAAGAAGGGAAATATCGGAATAGTGCTTGTTCAGAGGGAATTTGGAAGGAATGACGCTTGTAAATTGAATTGAGTCATTTTTCAGCAAAATAATCTTATTAATCAATTTGATTAGCATTTTATGCAAAATATTCAGCAACAGCTTTTGAGTTATTCAGTGGGGATTTTAGTATATTTCTTTAAATACTGGTTTATGAGATTTGCTAGTCATTGCTGTCTGAGTTCATTTGCATATTATACAGAATTATTTTTCCATTTACCGGGCATGTTTGTCCAGTTTATCAAGAAAACACATGACACCAGCTTGAGAGGTTAGGTCAGCTAATGTGGATGATAAAATTTAAACTAATTCTAATAGACCCAGCAGTAGAACACATTTTAAGGCTAGCTGTGTGATCGCTATCACTCCAAATAGATGCATTATTTATGTTGTGCTGAGAAGGAATACGATCTATCCAAAAATATATATAAATACAGATTTGTCTTAAAGTTATGTAACAGAAATCTAATTGATTGCCATAACTCATCGGCCATACACTGTAAAGTTACGCTCAAGTCCTCCTTGTACAATGTCCTTAAAATGTCCCAGATAGAACAGTTAGAGGGCTGTACAGCCTCTAACATCATGCTTCAGAGACATAAGGATTTTACGATGACCTGTCTTCGGATTCTACCACAGTTCATAGCACCCATGGGGGGAACAATTGGCAAAGGCTGCTTTGAAGACACAAGCGATGTTTCAGAGTAACCACAGCACACACTGGACGTGCTCCTGGCTAAGCGTACGAGAGAGACATTTAGTAATTGATTATGTCTCCCGACAGCCTTCCTGCTTGTCTCCCTGTCAGGGGAGCAAAGCATGATTTCCTAAATTATGCATGGCTAAAGAAAGGAAACAAGGCTTTTAGAAGGTTCTGAGATACAAGCAAAAAGACCAACAGCTCGAGCTAAGATGATTTATGTCCCGAGAAACGTTTTCAGTTCTCTGTCCCTTACATTAGTTTGTGGCGAATGCTTTCAAAAGCGTGAAGAGAGACCAATAGATGGAATATATTTTAAAAAAAAAACAAATGTAAATACAGCATTCCATGTGTGTCTTCTGCAGTTGACTGTGCAGACGTTGTCCTGAAGTGTCTCTTCTGCCGGTTCTCCGATTTGATCTTTATGATACCGGACTCCTGTGGGAGACTGACCGATCACTTCTGCCCGGACTACAAATATGTCATCAACACGGTGGAGTTGGACACTACACCCGATGACAGCGATGATTGCATGGCCTTTAATTGTGGTTTTCTGGGCTCCTGTCACGATGCGAGTGACTGTTTAGAGCTGGCTATGGAAGTTTCTGAACTTTGTTACCACTAGTAAGATACACCAAAATGAAGGTGGAGAGGGGTGGGCGGTTATCAAAGAGCAAAAACACTAATAAATTAGAAAAAAATACATGAAAAGCAGTTGTATGAGTAATTCTTTTCCCCATTTACACCCCTGTTTACGCGCCCTGCGTGATTTGCATATTGTTGTTACTCAGCCAGTGTTTGTGGGTCTGATGGACCTGTTGCATTTTGTGGCTTTAAATGCCTCAAAATCAAACACTTTTATAATAAAACACTGAACAGATATTTACCTAACCCTTAACTTCTCTCTCTCATCCAAAATCAATTCCAGGGCCTTCTGGGCAGAGCACCTTTTGGCCATCTTGATCGGTTATAAGAAACAACTCTAGCAAAGCTGTGCCAGTGTGGTCCCGCCCCCAATTTTTAGCAGATAGACAGAGGGTGAAATGTGGGAGAAAATTTGAGCAGACAAACAATGTGGTAACTGTTTCTTTTGTGTTTGTGCACCTGCAGTTCCCACACAAGGTTGTGAGTGAGTGTGTGTGTGTGTTTGTGTGTGGTACACAGAACATCAATTTCCACACTTCTTTTATCCCCGGGTCCAGTGGACCCGGACATCTTATATGTAATAGAAATGTGTAGGGGGGGGTGTACGGTGTGTGGTCATTAAATATCTATCCTGATATATGTTCTTCACAGAAAATGAGCCAAAGCCAGTGAGTCTCAGTTTGAAAAATTAATTAATAGTATCATTTTTCTTTTAGTAAAAAATGATAACGGGTCCCACTTACCCGAACACCACACAAGGGTTAAATTAAATACAGGCTGTCATTACAGACAAAAGTCGTGAACAGCTTTGTTGAACAATAATATATCTGATAAAGTTTAATGGGAAAAAAGAGGGATCAGTAGCAAGCAGTTGTATGTAAATTCGAATTTTACACTTGCTGTACAGCCCAGTGGCTCTGAGGCCTGCAAATTCCAACACTGCTCTGTTGATCCACACATCGACACACCAACAGACTCTGAAATTCCAACATGATCGCCTTTCTGAAGTACAGAAAGAAAAAAAAAAAAAAATCTTGAGGGCTGTCCACTGTCGAGTGTGCCTATTTCAGCTCGAGTGCCACTGGAAACACAGAGGCTGTTGGATATGACATTTGTAGGACACTTGTCCTTGTCACTCCCCTCGACCTCCGTTCTCGAAGACAGTTCTCTCAAGTGCTAGATCACTGTTTGGATCACTTCAGTCTGAAATATGTCCTTGTCAGACAGTGGGAAATGGACACAATGCCATATCTCTGACGGAACTGTACACAGGACAACATTGTACTTCAGATTACGCTCTGAACGCTCAATTACCGTGCCAAACATTTGTTTTCTGCCATTAAATGTGAAGTCTTAGAAAAGTAGTCTTACCACACAATCAAGCAGATTGTTAAGCACACTCCTGTTGTGCAGTTTACTCGGGTAATGGCGGCATTGTTCCGAGGCAGCGCTCTCTATGAATACTAATTCACTGACATGTACACGGACGGAACCCCGTAATCATATTGTGTAATGAACTTCATAAAACATGAAGATGTGAAGCAAATTTGGTAAATGAGAAGGCAGAAACCAAGAAGGAACATCGGGGAGAGCTGTCACGGTGTGTCATGCAGTGAAATGCATATTAGGAGGGACTACAATTGCTACTTTTGAATATTTTAAGGCAACTTTGAAAGCAATGAATGGAGCAAAATGACTTTTCTGTAGCCCCTCTGCATGGCATTATTGAGAAAAATCATGCAAACATAGAGCAATCGAGCCACAATAAAGCAGGTAAAAAGGCAACATTCCTCACAAAAAATCTTGAGGAAGTTTAAATGCAACTTGCTTTTTTATGTGCGCCAAAAAAACTACTCAACGTGAACACACAGACTGGAATCACATGGTTTCACTTTAGAATACAGGACACAATGTCTGTTGCTAACTATCGAACATGTGGCCGCAGATATGAAAACACAAGAATAGAAGGCAACTCAACTCGGGTTTAATAAAAAGTTCCGAGATAACGTCGGACAACACAATAAGGAGGTTATTGTCAAAAAAGCAAAATAATAAATGATACAGTGCATTTTCAGCAAATTCCTGCCACGGTTTTCATGTCCAAGATGTAAGCATGAATATGCTAATGCTCTAATATGTATAATATGATCAGTGTTATTGTACTGACCTGCAAAGTTTAATAGAAGCTGAGAGCTGTTTGACAGGTAATATTAAAACCAGACCAGAGAAGCTTTCCAGATAATAACCCATATCCTCAAAGCTTGTGGATGCTTAACTTTGATCAGTCGTGTTGACAGTGGCTCTTTAGTCACACAGCACATAGATTGATCTGCATTTTCTCAGGATATTATCACCTCTGTCTGAGAGTTTAGCTACTTTTATTTGACCAATAAAACGGACTCACATAATTAGAAAGTGTTCTGCGTCGCATTATAAATACATTTTATGAAACGCAAAGGTTGATTGTCTTTGGGAATATTTGGTGCACCAGAAATAATGCTTCTATTTCATTTACATGCTGTGTCGTATAAAGTTAAATGTAAACTTATGTCATCTACATGAGTTTTCATTTTACTTTATATAACACGTGTCATTTTTTGGTAGAACTAATCCTGTGACATGAATTAGACTCAAAGCTGTTCACATTTGTCCAAATGAACACCGCCAGGGGGCCGAGACACCACTGCTCAAACAAATAAAGGCACATACTGTGCAAAATTGTATATTATGGGTTACATCTACAGGGAGCACTGCTTGTGTGCAATTTTCTCATTACCTGGTAGAGCACAATTACAGAGCTGAGTGCTCTAGTTGATACTGCTCCATAAAATCTATTGGAGGTCCTTTGTGGTTTTTTGAACATAAAGCGCGTCGGCCATAAACAGATGCCAGATTTAAAGCGAAAACATCTGCACATCTTAAACTCTCTGGATCTCTTTCAAATTACCTGATGGCTTTGGGAGTAGCGTGGGCTGCAGGAACTCTAGTGTTTTTTTTTTAATAACATCCAAATGGCCTGTCCTTTACTGGCCAGGTTCAAAATGCCGCCCCAATCCCAGCCAAAACGGATGTGGACAAGGTCAGGTGGTTTTCACTGCTGCGCGACACATGCGTGCACCTTAATGGTTGCTCGGCAGCTAGCGTTAACCCATTAGCTTGCATCCTACTCCTCCGGTTTCCCAGCCTTAATTCAAAACACTTGTGAAGAGGGTAAAAAAAAAAAAAAAAAAAAAGCAACGCTGACATGATTAAACGTGAAATGGGTTGTTGTTGGCAAAAACCCCTTCAAACGCGGCGTTGCAGATCTGCCATTGTGTTTTGTGACATAAGACTAGCATTAACTAAAAGGGAACTAATTGCGAGCCGCTTCGGCATGTTTACACGCATCTCCGCTCACTAATCGGATGTGCGATTTCTTCACAGGGTTCAGGCCCCGATCGCTTCATTAGCGTGAAGCAGCTCTTCCTCCTGAGCACACGGCACTAATACCATCTCCCCTCAGACACTGCCTCGGCTCGGAGTGGCCTCCTGAGGAAGCAGCACCATTAAATATTAACGCCATGTGTTTAGAGGGTTTTTATTTCAAACAGCGGGTTTGTCAGCATCTTATGTAGTGTTCTTCAAGATATGGTCCGTGTGGAAAATGAGGCTCCGAAACTCAGTGCGGCACCGTGCCTTCGGAATGATTTAGGCCTGTTTTTCTAATGGTCTTTCTGTGTTAATATTGCCAACATTTTCCCCTGATTTGCTTTGGGTATGTGGGGCATTTTTGAGTAGGCAAGAGTACTGCTTTCTGTAGCTTAAAGCATCCTGTGTAACTGTCACGGGTTGAAGAATGTTTGGGTGTATCCGAGTTGACGCTTCAAATACCTGCATAAATAGATGCATATATTTCCCGCAAGCTCTATTTTCAGTTGCACCCATGATGCGGAATATTTCTCCATCAAAACACTCATGACACTCGAGAAAAACAGCGTTCAGCAACACAAATAGGCCGGACAAACGCACACAGATTCATACAATACACGGGTTAACGTCAGAGGGCATGCCGACATTTTTTTTGAAAAGCCATCAAAAAATTTGTCATATGTCCTCATTATTTTGTCATTTCTTCTATTGTCCTAGTTTGCATGCCAGTTTCACAATTACCCCCCCTCAAATGAACCTGACCTCGCTTGCATTTAGGCACGCCGTGCGCGCGAGCATCATTCCCAATTAGGTCAGGGGCGTTAATAGTACGGCAGGAAAAACGAACGCTCTCCACAACATCCTTCAGGAATTGCGCCTGACACTACTGACTGCCTTGAATCTATATTTGGGCCACGCGCGTGGATGTGTGTCAAACCGACACTTACCCGCCCCAATCTCTGAAAAGTAAAGTGAGTTGTGGGGGGCCCCGTGGGCGGAAATCGTGAAGGCACAAAGGGAGCTCCCAGCGGGCACGGCAAAAAATCCAGGCCCTGGGCAGGTTTTTTTTTATGACACCTTTCAATCAGCAGGCTGATTCCCAGCTGAAAATGACAGGTGATTGGACTAACTCTCCAATTAATGACCTCATTTCAACAATTAAGAGTGGAGGAGGAAGAAGGGGAAAGCCCCACAAAGAAAGACGACGGTGTTTCGATGCCTTCAAAGCAGAAGGTGGTGCTGCCTTTGTGTGACGGGTGTGACTGGAGGTACCCGTGGTGTCCGCCCAGGTGACCCTTTTTGTCTTTTAGCCAATCGTTGTCCTGATACACAGTATCGAGGAGCTAGTATGGGAGATAGGGAGGACGGAGGTGGAGGGCGAGGCAGGGACAGGCTTGAAGGGGTGACTAGAAAGGAGGCGATGATAGAGAGAGCATCAAGCTACGTTTGCCCCCACCCCCCCTACACCTTCACTTTCCCCCCCCCCCACAGCTTAGAGGAAATTAAAGAGCTGTGTAGCAGGAGGAGAAAAAAGGAGAGGAGGGTGGTGATTTAGAGCGTGGCACAGGGGGATGGGGACCCGGTGCATTGGAGTTAATTACTGAATAATGAGGAACAATTTATTGTGTTCTTGTTAGAGACATCAAAATGCTGCTGGATGCTGCCTATAGAGCGGCGCATGGCTCTCTCTCAGTCCTCGCGCGTCTGTTAAAATGAGGCGTTTAACTCAAAGTCGTTAAAAAAGCCCCTATCGCGCTTTGACTATACCCTTATAAAATCGGGATGCTTGCAGGTCTACCAGGAATGATGAGGGGACAAAAAGCACCCTGCCCTGATACGCTTCAAACTGCAAATTATTTACACTCCAAATTATTGACACAAGCTCAGTATGTCCGCACTGATGCAGTAAAACTGGAAAAACTGTCAAACTTTTGCTGTGTATACTTTGCCATGGCGGTCACAGGTTACGCTAAGCGTTGGAGTTGCGGAAGTTGGATGAATTCAACAGCTATTGCAATTGATACAGTGCAAAGTCAATGTACCAGTTTCAAACAAACAAGTATTTTTTAAATGCTTCTTCCTTTACACATGTGCATATCCAGCACACCCCCTTCGGCTGTTTAATTAAAAAACAAAAATCTAAATATGATGTTTTTTGTCACAGTTGCAAAGTTACAACTGGTCAATCTCTGTTTGGGAAATGGCTTTAGCTTGCAGTTGGCAAATTCATTCCTTTTTTCCACTGTTTTTGTATCTGATACGCATGTATTTTTAAGGTGTAAAGATTAGTCATTAGAAAGTGCTCAGAAAATCGCTAAAGCTACTCCAATATTTGGAACAAAACAGATTTGATTCTTGTAGCAAGGGTTTCACTGATAATAATTCTTTCATTATCACTATAAACATGACACTTCACACTCACATGTTTCCTCTGCTCTGTTTAAAAGACTGTCTGCATTGGTATGAATGTGAAAAATAAGCTTTATTCGTTACCAGTGAAAGAGAAGCACTCTCCTCCCTTAGCAGCAAGTTGTGAGACTTGCTATCAGTCCTTTGCGGAGTGTGAAGTATCCCAACTCTTTGATGTGTTAAATATGAAATCTGACCACGGAACAAAGCAGCTGTCAGCAACCGGCACGTGTCAAAAGCAATCCACGCCAATTATTATTGAGTTTCTGTCACGCCAGCATCTGCTCCTCAGACAATCAGGTGTGTCAGGTATCACAGTGCTTACAAAGACTTCAGACGGTCTCCGAAAGTAAACATCCCAGCCTTTAGTCTCCCTCTTTTGTCCCAGCTCCATCTAGAAAAAAAGGCTTAAACCCAGTTGGACATATTATTCCCAACATAGGATTGTGACCTAGAGAATATTGCTTTAACTTTGTGGAAGGTTTTTTCCACACCAGCAGCAACACAATCGATGGATCACAAATCTCAGTAAGTTACGAGAGGAACATCTCTCCGTCTCTCTGGTGACATTGAGAAGGAACTAAAAGTGTGTTGCCGTGCTGTGTTGCGCAAATAGATATGCTCCATCTCAGAGTGATGAAGCCTTCCAAATGATCCTGCGAGACAGATGAGTGCTACTTGAATGTTAATGAGGCCCCCTTTAGACACGCATAAATTAAACGATTAGATGTCTGCAATCATGCAAGGTCCTTAGGTGTCCCCAATTTATGGCGTTTTGTAACGTAGCCGCCTTTATTTACGGCGCGTCTCTCCTGCACAGGAGCGGGCACCTGAGCGGGCGATCGCCTCCAAAAGGCTTCTTTTTTTTTAACGACCTCCAAATCACTCTGGCAGAATGGCCAGAGGAGTGGGGCCCTCTTGTTTTTCTGAAAACAAAAAGGAACATTGTGCCATCCGCTGAGAAAGCTTGCAGATGTGCAGAATAGAAGGTAAGGAAAACAGTAAAACAGTACCTTCGTACACTGTCGGGCCTCAGAGAAAGGCCTCAGAGGACAGCACTGTCCCCAAACGCAGTCACCTAGCAATGCGTCCTCTATACTCTTGGTCCATAGACTCGTCCTTTCCCTTTTCTTATTGCAACAACAGCTATTTTCATCTTCATGATTGCATTAATTACAACATAACACACGTCTCTTGGCTCCAGTGGCGTTTTCCCTATAGAAAACAGCACGTCAAGGCTTCAACAAAGGAAGGAAACAGTGCATATACTCACTTGACACTTCATTAATCAACATAAAAATGATTCTCTTTTTTTTTTTTAACAGCCTAGCCTGACATTATCTTGCAGTCTAGCACTGGAGTTTCATTGTATTCTCTTTAAACGATTGCAATTTTATTCACATATCAGTGTTTTACTGAGTTTTTCTGCATTACTACCACTACTAATTATGGAGGAAATTTAGAAACATATATGCAAAAGGCTCGCAGATATAAAGCATCAAGATTGACAGGCAGTAAGGGGCTGTTTTTTATTGAAATATCAGGTGAAATTTAAAGGCTTCTCAAGGGTTCTTTATGCACACAACCAGCAGTTAAGTCGGGGTCCTATCTCAAGCCAGAGCGAGGGCTTTGTGTGTTTCTGTTCTAAGAGAACAAGAGGGATGAGTAGAGAAATTTCTCTTAAGATTCTTGCTTTTTTTCACCCTCTCTATTTATTAGGATAATGAATTTCCGACTGCAGTGCCAGTTCCACTGAGCCTGCTTCTCGGCCTAATTCTCTGTAACATTTCCTCATCGCCGCTGGGGAACATTATATGAAGGCAGGGCTTACAATACCATCAATATGCCCAAGACGACAATCGGACGTCTCATAGATATTAATGGAAGCGCAAATTAAATCAAAGTTGGAGTGCAGCTATCGGGGGCTATGATCAATGCCTTTTGCACATTCAGATTTAATATGGGGTTCGTAATTTGAGTATCCAAACAAAATGTGCATCTTAATGGGAAAGATGAA
Source organism: Menidia beryllina (assembly GCA_013363375.1). NCBI lineage: Eukaryota > Metazoa > Chordata > Actinopteri > Atheriniformes > Atherinopsidae > Menidia > Menidia beryllina. Next base: position 1,310,742 of record JABUIW010000205.1, read on the forward strand.
AGTAATCCCACATGGGGAGGAAATAATACATTAGCTGAATTGTAATTAGAGAACTCGGAGTGCAATGTTTCCCCAGCTCTGCATTAATGTTGAATAAAGGCCTGATGTATTTACGATGAGCAGACAAGACATGGACATTTGAACAGTTTTTCGGACACCTAAAGAAATTAATCGAATAAACGCATAAGCATCGACTCAAACACAATAGGGATATATGAAATGAAATATTACAGAGAATACAATGATACAGTGCTCCACCTGTCTTTTTTTACTTAAAAGTATCAGGAACACATGCACATTGCAGTCATAGCAAATAATACAAGAAAAACATATTGGATATATTTTCATTTGATTGTGAAATATTTGATCCGGACAAATCCAGCATTTGAAGCCAAACGCTTACAAAAGCACAAGTTTTGGTAAAAGGCGCCCAATAAATCCTGATCATGTAAATCAGCCCTCAAGCATTCAAATGAAATAAGATGTAATATTGCCTCACACTTTTACTTAGTAGCTGCCAGCTGAAGTGACCCCGTGTGAGGTGTGCAGGTAAAGTGCTGAGCGCAAACAGCAAAACAGCTTCTCAATGAATAACACATGAGCTAACAAACTCCTTCCAGTGCAACACATGCACACACGTCACTCGAGATGACAAAGGGCTATCAAACTTGATGCAATAGCATTGATGACTGTTAGAGTATTTATGCTTACACATCCAAGTCTTTAAGCTAAACACTATTCTAGGTTGGGGGCTTGTTTTACTAAGGTTTGTATGTTGACCACGTAGACCTAACTAAAGATTGCTAACTACCCAGCTGGCTGAGTTTCAAGACCCGATGCCCGGTAGTACTTTAAAAACCACATAAGATCAAATATGTGTTGTTTTAGGTTTAGGTATGAGGATTTAGTTATCCAAACCTGTAAAGTTAACCTAGCCAGACTTGAGAGTGTGTTGAAACTTCTTCAGCTTTACACTAATTTTGAATTTTTGTTTCAAGAAATTATTATTACAAGCATTTCCAATAAGTTTGTGATTACTTTTGAGTAGTTAGATGCTATGACAATGAACCTGTTAAAGAAAAATACCCATACGCATACTCAAAGCATATATACAGCCACATTTTTCCATAAATTAAACACAGAATACACATTCCATATCAAATATTATAATCAACCTTAGAAAATGGTATTCAGAATTTCCTTTGGAGGCCTCGGACATCTTTATATATGTAATTTGGAGAAATTAATTTTACTTTCTTGATCAGAGTTTTAATTCTTTGTTGGATGGCTCTTTCAACTAAAGAGTAATGCGTCTTTTAAAAACTGGAAGCTGTTTTAACGCCTGAATCCGGAGACAAAATAACTATAGATAGATAGATATAGATAGATCTAGATAGATATTTGTTTGCGATTGTGCGATCATGTTTTGTTTATCATCACATAATTACTCAAATTAAATTGTCTCGGGTCATTAATTTTGAAGATCACATAGCATTTCTTGCCCTTATTAGAAGATAAATGTTGACATTTTCTTTTTGCTGTTGCGCAGTCCCGCCTACGATGATAGCATCAGCTGATGCAACTCAATTTATAAAAGGGGGTAGCATTTCATCTTTGAACACTTTACTGAGTGGGTATGTAACAGGATGCAATAATCCATCAATAAAAGTGTATTGATATTGTCAAATGTTAATGTCATTCATAAACCCTCGGGTCCTCCTGTCACTTGGACATTGGTCACATACGGCCTTGTGATGGCGTCCAGGATCGACCCAGGTCTCCCTCTGAACGGCCGCCACTGTAAAATGTTTCACGCCGTGACAGAGCAGAGCATTAATCAAAGTTGAGCTGAAGTGTGAGGGCACAAGTGGCTTTTTTTTCCCACCGTGGAACTGTTTAGCACAACAGCGCTCGGTACAACCGGGTTGCACTCTTCAGTGTAATGGCAGCAAAAGGAGGTGATAAATAATGGATTCCAGATCACTTACACCTCATGAAGCATGGCTATTGCATTCAAGAGATTGTGTTTTTGCCACTCGAATTATGGATTTGCCTCTCTTGGCGGCGGCGGTAAAGGAAAACAGGACCTCTCCAGTGGGGCTGTGAAAGAGGTTAATGTGGTGCAAAACATGACGGCAAAACAACAGTTTAGACACCTCCACTAAATGATGACAGTGAATTGCTGGAAAAAAGAACTGAGGGTGAAAAATGAGTGTCACAAGTTTGTGAAGCTTTCCCCCCCCCCCCCCCCTCACTTTGACAGAAGGCAACAAACATCATGAGCCTTAGAGTTTTTCTTACCGTGAAAAAAAAAACAGAGGTCTGTAATTGAAAACTTGTCTGTAAAGAGTTGATGTGCCACTTTGAGTAGAGATTTGATCTTTCAAACCATAATGTTTAAATTAAAATTCACCGGCTCTTAACTTTTAACAGCTATTCAAACTGCAGCTAAACTATGGAGCTAGACAAATTACAATTTTAATGCATTTGAAATGTAACTGTCCACTATCAAAGCACATTTAATTGAAAATACATTAGTATTTATTCATTCTCCTCTTTGAATCTTATTATGAGGTGTTTGCTCACTAGAATTGGAGAGTTTTTGTTATAGCAATATCCCCACAAGTATGACAGCTGATAGCCATTACTTTTAGACGACAGAAAAAAATGATGCGATAACCTTTCTGTAGCTCTGTGTTTTCTTCTGCAGGTAGCATGACTGCCTACTGCCCCTCAGTGGAAAGACAGAGAAATGGCCTCCTGGTAAGACACTTGCCCTTCTTGTGAGCAAATTCTGCAAAGTCTCATATCCACACCACGCCAAAGTTTGATATTTTTACCAAATCATAAACGGATAAGAATCGTAATAATTGCCAGTGTGGCAGTTTAGCCTTAGATACACTGCACAGAGCAGAGATGATCAGATCTCACTCCATATCTTAATGGGATCCTCTCACACAGCCATTCCCATTAATGACCAATCCCCCCCAATTATGTAAATCAGAAAAAACGGTCACTACCGGCGAGAAACTTGAAGTTGCTCACATAAACACTAACAGTGTCACATTGCAAAGAGCGCTAATTGGCCGCTACTTTTCACATAATTGCAGCAACCAGGGTCACGTCCTCAGCCAGCCTGTCCTTTAAGTAGTGTTTTTCAGCACACAAACGGTTAATGGAGCAATTAAGAGGGTGCTCACGAGCACCACTTGCAGGAACCATTTGGCAAGGAAGAGCCGGGGAGAGGCGGACGGGGATGCTGCGACATCCTACACAATGCATGGGTCTTGAGCCAAAGGGAATGGTGTTGTGAAGGCGCAAGCTGGCACTGAAACTCATTTTGTCGGACACAGAAAATAGCGGTTACCACATAAAACAATCGTGCTGAGAACCCATCCCACAACACTTCCTTCTAGAGCCAAAAATATTGTATATATAAAGAAAATAAATTTTAAAAAATGCAGCAAACACCTTGACATTTATTGTAAAATTATTTCAGTGTATCATAGTACAAATACTAGTCTTTTTCTTACAACTCATCTCTGCTGGAAACACTTGCAAATACAATATAGCTGCAACCAACAAAATATAAACATCTGTTTCTTCCACTGATACTTAAGGACATTTATAATCACCATTATTCAAACTGCTGTGTGATTTACAGACAAAGCATCGCCAGGTTGACGGAACAGTAACAAAAAGCATGTACAGGCACGGTTTGAAAGCTACAGTTTCTTCTGGCTGCTCTTAACTTCTCAGACCTGGTTCCAACATGTGTAAAAAAAAGACCTGGAGCTGTTGAAACATCAATTCTGATAAAAAGCTGAGTTGTAACAGTTTCAAAGTATTAGGATTTACGACCTTCGCAGGATGTGCAACTGACAAAGTAATAATCGATTGCTCATCGCACCATTAAAGATTTCAAATGACGCTTCAGTGAACATGTCTAAAGCAGATAATGTGAATGCTACTTATTTCTAAGGTGGCTTACTCGAAAGTGAAGAGGGAGAGAAGTTTTCAGCTGTCCGTCTGCGGCATCTACCACAGACTTTGCCCACCCTCTATGACTAAGTTATGCCCTGTCATGTAGTCGGAGGCGTCAGATGCCAAGTAGACCACTGCAGCTTGCAGGTCTGTCACTTGAGCCAGTCTACCAGCAGGGATATCTGACAGCCAGCGCTGCACCAGAGGCCTCAGATCCTCCGAGTGGATGAGAGGGGTGTCAACAATCCCCCTGAAAAGAGAGACAGAGAGAAAAGAGAGAGGGGGAAGAGAGAAAAAAAACAGCACAGTGAAATCAGAAGGCATCACAGCACAGAGCCAGGAGTGACAGCACTGTTTCAGAGCCACCACTTTGGTGACAAAAATAAAACCAATTATCCTTTGAAGAAAGGGGGCATGGCGTGGCGTCTCCGGTGATATTTACAGTGGGCCTGGTGGCACTTAAATGACTGGCACGTCTCAGGAAAAGCCCACAGGTATGACGGGACGTCTGGCTTAATTTGCTCGCAGCGTTTGGTTAATGACTTCTTATATTCGTCTCCTTCATATTCCAGTTCGGAGTCCTCGCTGCTGCTGTGTGTTTGAACTACTCTGGTTTTCTGGTAAATTCCACCTTAATACTGTCACGGCATCAGTCTGTCGCTTTTTGGCGTCAAATAGCTCTTCATTATGTCACGACAAAATGTTGTTCTCTCCACTCTCTACAGGCATTACATTTGAATAAATATGTCAACATGCTTAATATGAGACGGTTTCTGACTCTTAACGTAATCAGTGTGATGGTGACTTAGAGCCATAAAAGCCTGAATTATTTGTACAATATATCCTGGTGCCTTGATATGGAATTCTAACATTTAACCAAATTACCACTTCCAAGGAGCGTGCGTGACACCTTGGTTAACATATTCCACCTCAATTATATTTCTCTTCAGCTGCCCTGTTATCTGGAACCTTTCCTGGCAATCAGAGGTGCTGTTTTCCCTCAGCCAATTTTCCAGATAATGCAGCTTATCACCGCTGCGGCTAAAGTTGCCAACGGAATCAGGCTCCAGTCAACCTCGCGCGTGCTAATTGTGTCCCTTTTTTATGCATATTTACTGACTGTCACTTCAAAGAAATCAGCGGCCCATTGAGACCCCCTGTTAGCGAGGGAGGGGGTAGGGGGGGAGAGAGAGAGAGAGAGAGAATTGCTTCTTGGCAAATTAAAATTAGCAAACAAGCTACAGATAAATAAAGCGGAGCGTGGCGTTCGTGTGAGGGCTTTGTTATGGGGCTGTGACTGGGCCCCGTTCGCCCACTGCCACCGGATGGATTTGCTCGGGGATGGCTGGGGCTAGGGGACGCTCTGCTTAACCCCCCCCCTCCTCCCTCCCTCCATCCATCCAATAAACAGATACGCTCAAAGCCCTTCCTGTGTTCCCCTCTTTTCTTCTCCGCGCTGAGCTCCGCAGACAAACAGATACAAACAAAAGCGCTACTGTTGCGTCGACACTTGGCGTGAGGTTGCAAATTTGATTCCCTAATTGAACAGAACAATTAGAGCAAGTGTTTGGTTTGATTCATCCCTCAAGACGTCAACTAATTAAGCTCTGATGCATTGTTTGAGGACTTAAATTAGGTCAATCATTCTCAAATGAGGCTCTTCGCATGAAAGCAAAAATGGAAAAAAAAAAAAACACAAAAAAACCCAGCTCCTCTCCTCCTTCCGAAAAAGCGGACAGGTGTGTTCTGGTTCAAAACCAAAGAGACAGAGACGACACTTACGGTGAGATGCAGTTGACACGGACTCCTCTGTCAATCCATTCAGTGCCCAGGGTCTGAGTCAGTTTGACCACTCCGGCCTTGGACGTGTTGTAGGAGAGCTGCTTCTGAGGATGGGGGACTTCAGGATAGAAGAAAAAAAAAAAAAAAAAGAAAAAAAAGGAAGAAATAAAAAATCAGTGCACCATCAGTAATGGCGTGTGCTTTCATAAATTCTTTTAAAAATATTTTTTCAAGCAAAATAAGTAAACTAAATAACAAAACATACAGCCATTCATATTTGAACCAATAAGGCTATTTTAAAAGAAACCATCTGATGCAATTACAACTTTAGAATCCCTGCAACACATGACATATTACACTAATAATTTAAAACCGAACTAAAATGCAGATGTATTTACTTTCAAGACTATTCTAAAAGAAAAGAAAAAAGGCAGCTTGGTGCTGCAGTTTAATTGGATCATCAGCAACTGTGAGCTCCTATAAAACTGGAAAAAATAACAGACCAAGAGCTACATCTCAGACTTTACGGGCCTCAGTTAGCTGGTTAATGTTAAAGTTCATGACAGAGCATTTGGAAGAAGACTGAACACACATGACGTGTTCGATGGGGATGCATGGGTGAAACCTCTCCTCTTTTAAAAAAAGAACATGGCAGCACGGCGTGGGTTTGTAACGTTGCATCGTAAGTCAGATATGACAGCCGAAGCTTGGCCCAAACCAGGTCACGCAACAGAGGAAAGTCAGCACCGGATTTCAACAACAGCTGGCAAAGAATCAAGGAGCAAAGATCCGGCCTCAACCTGATGGAAATCCTGCAGCAGGACCTTAAGAGAGCCTGGCATAACAAACACCCACAACATCAAAATGACTTACTTCTACATTAGACTTACTTCTGCTGCTGAAGGTGGTTCTACATTCTACTGATTCATTGAGCAGACTCATTTTTTCACACCGATTCTGCATTTTGGCCTCATTTTTGTCCAATGACAATTAACTGGTGGGATATGAGATTCATTGATAGGGTTAGTGTTAGCCGTTTTTGTTTGTTTGTTTTATTACATTCTGATTACTGTTATATAAAGCGTGTAAACTGAAAAATAGGATGTGTTTAATTTTCCCGTGCCAGTATGCTCAACATTCCAGCAAATGCAAATGTTTCTTGTGGATCCTGCATAAAAGCTATTCAAGGGTCGCTGCGGGGGACTCCACGGATGAAGTCATGTAAAATTAATTGCTTATAATGTCCAGTTATGCTCTGTCCTCAGAAACAAAAGCAGGGAGCCATTTGTTTGCCGTGACCATCACAGATGCTGCACGCTGCATGAGACGCCGGGACAGGGGCTCATTTTCTGCTGGTTGATTAATCATCGCGAGGAGGGCTCCAAGTTACATACAACTTTAGTAGTTAACCTCGTCACCTGCCGATCCGACGGCCAAATGGCTTCAGTGTGAGACTGGGATGATGAATACTGGCCAGCTGTGGAGAGGCAGGAGAAACGGTCCTGGGGAGAAGGAGGCCGGAGCATCCGGCGAAATGTGCGGAACAGAGGAAAAAGTTGAGAAGCGATGAAGAAATAAGAGAGGAATGAGCAGAATGAGATAGCAGGAGATTGTAAGGCTGGGTAGGGCCGGGCTGGATAAGGTTAGGCTAGGACCTCAGAGAAGCAGCCGAGGAGGAGCAGAGCCCGGGGCTTACGAGCAGATTGAAGGTGAAATCCGACTTATCGGGACAGGAAACACAGCTCAAATTGCCTAACAGCACTAATCCTCGCTCAAGACCTGATGATACGGCCCCAAAATACCATTCAGAAGATGCCTTCATCCTTTAAATAAACCCGCATTGATGTTTTTGCCGTCTTAAAGAGAAGTAATCCCCAGAGAAGGGAAAAGGAAGTAAAAGAAACGCATTCTCCAAAGCCCTCTTTAACATTCACCCCGCTACTTATTGCCCACTTCAAGTGGGAGAAAACATGCTTGTTATCGGGCACGCCTTTACATTCGGATTCCTCGGAGCAGATAAGGAGTTCAAATGATGCACTCTTCTACCTGATCGCTGCTGCCGCTCTAATGTATATTACTGAGCACCAAAGATGTGCCGGCATGAGTGGGTGAGTCACAAATCCCCCGGCGAGGTCAGCACCCGACCGACGAAAAAAAAAAAAAAGTTAAACATTTCCTTGCTGTGAGCTGCTGGTTGTCATTCAGAAAAAGATGAGAAAAAAAGAAAAAAGAGCCGTTTATGTTCAAGAGAGTGTCGGTACACGAGCTTTTAGCGCGGCACACACACTCCACCCAGCAGATGGACAAAAAGCTGTCATTGCGAATAGTAATTGGACATTTACAGCTACTTTTTTTGGGGGGGGCCTCCACTTGGCGAGAACAGGTCCCATCTGATTACACATTATGACAATATCATAACAGATGTCCAGAGTGATAAAGCAAATTCCTGCAGGACTCCACGTAATGCGAGTAATTGATCATTTCTTTTATGTAGGCCTCTATTTACCAGCGTGCTCCTGCTTTACAGATTGCCCCTTGCAGTTGGGAGCGGGGCCCATATGGCACGCCGTTTTACTGGCTATTTGGCTATACTGCTGATGAAGTGTTGCCGTGCCTCTGGAGGAACCTGTTGGAGGAGGAACACCACACTGGAGAGGCGAATTACAAGGCTTTTTACTAGGCTCTCAGTAAACTAAAGTGTCTTCCGCTGTTCAAACAAGGCCGCTGGCACAGGTTGGCCTTTTTTCTTTTTTTTGCACAGGAACCCTCCCCTCCCATTTTGGACCTCAGGTTCCCTTCCACATCCTCCGCAGAGCTCCCAGAGAGGGGATGTTTATTATGATGCAAAAGTGCCTCGCCGAGACGCAATCACAACACTTTGGATTTCCTGCTGTGCTTTCTGCAGATGCGTCTTTACAGAAGGGGCCCGACGCTGCAAAGCAGAAAAGACACCTAATCCCATTTTCAAATACAGGGGTTCACTTTCAGCGTCTCGCGAATGGGGAAAAACAGCAAGAAATACTTTCTGCCTGATGATGAAAACTGTCTAATGTGACATGTGCTGCCTCACATAGCTGTACAGCCCAAATGTATTTAACTCCCCCTCCTCCCTACCCGACACCGTACGCCAAATGGAGAGATTAAAAGCGGACATGGAGGGGCTCCAGAGAGAGAGACGGAGTAGGGAATGGAATCATCACTCACCTATTAGACTGGCCATAGAGGCTGTGTTGATAATCTTTCCGTAGCCTTGCTTTAACATCACTCGACCTGCTGCCTAAGGCAAGGATTCAGGGTGGGAAAAGAGACATGTTAAACATCGGACTTTTGAGGTGCCGAGATATGCAACAGCACAACAAATCGACGTGAAGCCACGTGGTCCATCGCGGGAGAGAGCAGAGCACATAAGTGGGCTTGAGGATTTTCACGTCGCACATTTAGATGTCAGACAGTACGGCACTAAATTTAGACAGGGTGGAGGGGGCTCGTGGTTAATTAGGTCATTATCTTATGGGTTTTGACAGAAACGGAGCACAAAACGAATAAGTGATCAAGACTCGGCTCGGTTGCGCATTCGTGATTTCTTTTTTCTCTCCCCCCCCCCCCCCCCATTCAGCCGGAGAACTCAGCACTGTGTTTTTCTGTTTGTTTTATGCACTGAAACAAACACAATGTCGCCTTCCAGCTTCTGCGTGTGTGTATACTGCGTGTGATTCTAATGTATTCAAATTAATTGGTTCATAACCAGATTGAACTGTACCTGTTTGTTTTCCGTTTAAAGCGACTTCAGATGTCGCATGTTGCGAACTGGCTCCATATAAACACTGAGTTGAATCAAATTTAACATGTACCTGATGCACAGCATGTCAACCTTGTCTATGGCAAATTAGCGGCTGTAGTTCACTTATTGAACAAGCTTGGAAGGGTATGGAGAATGCATAATCTTTTTTAATTTGGACCACACTACATGTGGTCCAAAAGCTACTGGAAATATCACAGTGATTGCAGAAAAATGTCCTTCAATTTCTTCCCAGTTTTTAATCACCTGAAAGGCTTTATAATTTATTCTTTTTTTCTATGGCTGTCTCTTCCCACGTGCAAATAAGTCACGATATTTGATAAAGAATCAATTAATTAAAATCAAACTGACTGAGGAAGCTAGTTTAGACGTCATCTGGTTGGTGTTAGGATGACACTTCTTGAAATATCTTATGCCTCCTACTGCCAGGCTCTTAAATGCTGATGACAGCAAACATCCTAAGTGAGCCCTGAGCATCACGACTGAAGTTTAAATTCAAATTTCTTATTCCAGGCAATGTTGCTCGGTTATGAGGTTAAATGTATTCAGTGTCTGATTCATTTTCTTGTCTAACATGTGACTTACTGTGAGCTTTGAAGAGTTTGTGGACCAGGGCTGCTGAATGCCATTTTAGGGAAACTTGTGAAATAACTATATTATCAAACAATAGTTCTGAGAGTCATTGTTGAGTTTGTGGAGCTACAGAAAGCCCACTAACTGCATAAAATATTCACAAAAACATGCCACATATCAGAAAAGGAATATCCTTAAACTGATTTTTTCCCCTCCCTTGTTTGACCCATATCAATATACCTAAAATGTATTGTTTTAATAGGCTCCCAATTAAAAAAAATGTCCTCATTTAATTGATTCCATCTCTGTTCGATTACATTATTATTGACAAAAGAGCATCCAATCAATGCATGGCTTCTGTCAGTTTTCTCTGGATCCCTAAAGCCAAAAACCTACAAATCCAGATGAGCTGTGCAGTTATTTGAATGTGTGAATGAGTTCTTCTTCCCCACCCCTTCCACACATCACAGATCCCTTCAGTGCATCACACACACCTGACAGCACATGAAGGTCCCCCTCAGGTTCACACTAAAGGTTTGATCCCACTCCTCTAAACTGGTGTCTTCGCTAGCTGAATTTTTGTTGACGCCAGCATTGTTACAGGCGATGTGGATCGCTCCCCATTTGGAGACGACGGTGTCCACCATCCTCTGGACGTCGTCTGGCTTGCTGACGTCGGCTGAGACGGGAATAGCGTTGATACCTGTTTAAAAAAAGACCCCAGAGATAATGTTTAAACATTTCAGAAGAGGTCTGCAAAGGCCACAAAAGCAGAAAAATAAGACATCGACTTCCATTGGATGTGTCTAAATGGCGTTATGCTTTCCTTCATTTATATGGGAGTGATGTTTAATTCGGGCGGCACGGTGGTGTGGTGGTTAGCACTGTCGCCTCCCAGCAAGAGAGTTCTGGGTTCAAATCCCGGGGGAACCAGGGCCCTTCTGGTGTGTTTGCATGTTCTCCCTGTGTCTGCGTGGGTTCTCACCGGGTTCTCCGGCTTCCTCCCACAGTCCAAAAACCTGCATGTTAGGTTGATTGGAGATTGGGGAAATTGCCCTTAGGAGTGAATGTGAGTGTGAGTGGTTGTTTGTCCTTGTATGTCCTGTGTGTGGCCCTGCGATGGACTGGCGAACTGTCCAGGGTCTACCCTGCCTCTCGCCCGTTGACCACTGGGATAGGCTCCAGTTCCCCCCACGACCCCATCAGGGAATAAGCGGTATTGATAATGGATGGATGGATGTTTAATTCTCTGAGAGAATAATAGCTTAACACAAGTGCAGAGAAAACGTGTTTCATTCACATCTTCTCCTTTAGTATGCTGCCATCTGCTGGTGAAACACCACAAACAGCTTTATTTCCAGTGCACAAGCTTGTCTTAAAAGAAAGCTTAAAATCCTACCAATAGTGTTTAAAGCACCGCACGCCAGCATTTTACGGAACGCACTGGCCAGTTTAACCAGTTTGAGTCCAACATGTCACCCGTCTCTCTGACGTGACTGAGCCATTGACTGTAAGACGAACTGCGTCATTTCACGGGCGACACACAAATATGTAAAAAATGTTCCCCCGTGGTCTTGACACTCCCTCTGACTTCTAAGACAACACGTCTTAGGGAGAGAGCGCAGGTCTCCATCTGACCTGTTGCCACTGATTTTTTAGTCTGCTTCTTGTATCACTTGGTATACTTAACCCTATCCCTCCCTTTTGTCCTCAACTTGCCTGGGTTTCTTAGATTTTCTTAAAGGACACACCGCTCACCATAATAGTATATGTCAACTTTTAAGCCAATATTTCCTTATTGGCATGAAAATTGCTTCATTTTTCAATACCGTGTTAGGGTTAGAAGGGTTAGAAAGTAGACAATGTCCAAAGAAAAACCTTGAAGACCTTCAGAAAAAACATTTCAAGTGATCACAGCCCGGTTGCATAAAAGAAGAAAAAATTGTGAACTGACTTTTTCACAGCTCTAAATGTTTAAAACATAAATGTCTAATGCGTCTTATAGTCCAGAAAAAGGTTAGTTACACGGATATTCCTGACAATAAGGGACACTTTCTTTTTTTCATCCCTGTGACCTATAATCAGGTGCTATCTTATGAAAATATATACGTTTTTTAATGTTAATTCAAGAAAAAGGCACACCGCCTCAGTCCAGTTGAGTTTATATATGTTTCTGCCTGTTCATGATGCTTATTTTGACTGATGTGACTTACAGTCTGCAGTTATTTATGGTTCCGAAAATACGGTAATTGTTGTATTTTTTTTTTTTTTTTTTTTTTTTTTTTAATTTTTTTTTTTTCCGAAAAATCCGGAATTTTTTTTTTTTTTTTTTTTTTTTTTGTCAATTGGAAAAAGATTGGAAAAAGAAAAAGCCCAACACAATTTACCCTTTAGATATAGCTCCTTTGCCACTGCCTCAGCTTTAGCTGGAACCAGGTCCACCACGGCCACCTTGGCGCCGGCCTCTCCCAGGGCGTGGGCAAACGCTCGGCCAATGCCTTGCCCGCCGCCCGTCACGTAGGCCACCTTCCCATCCAGCCGCATCCGATCCAGGACGGGTCGGCCTTTGACCCCGCGGAAAACCTCGTCATCTGTTATTTCACACTAAAGAAAAAAAACAAAACAAAAAAAACACAAACCGTGGTCGTACAGAGTCAGTGAACGCGTGTGGAAACAATCACAGGGTCAGGTCAACAGTACCTGAGCGAGCGAGCACTCGGAGGTCACTGACACCCGCCGAATTAGACTGATGCCATCTCTAAGAGGGACGATAACCTAGCAAACAGAGAGGGCAGAATTAGCATGGAAGGAGGAGCAAAAATCACACCACTCATTTTAAGGTTCAAAAGATCTGAGATATACCTGCTCCACTCGTGGATCGTCTGAGACAAACTGATTGAACTCTCGAAGCGCCAGTCCGTTGCTATCTGTGGTGTCTTTTAGATAAACCTTTCCTTTGAACAGTGAGTTGTCTATACATATGACCCCTTGTAATCTTAGCAAATTGTTGTCCATGATGAAGTTGTAGTAGTTAATGTAATTATTCTTGTCAGCGTCAATGAAGACCATGTCAAACTGCTCGTCGGCAGCGGCCAGTTCCTGAAAGGGACACAAGATCATTCGAAAATTGGCACGTGTCCCCCAAAATGGTCAGTGTTAATCTTTGACTTGTCTGATTGTACAAAGTAACACACAGAGCAAACAGACGGCACAAAGGTGAAAGGATCAGCAGGGTCATCCTGTACCAGGTCACCTGACCTTTCCAGAAAACGTGACAGATTTTCTCCAGGAATGAAATAACAAACAAATGACTGAATTACTTTGTAGAACACTGTAAAATCATTCAAATCTACTTTTGATTATTTTAGGTAAGAGTTTTATTCTGTTTTTATTTTTTTTCTATTTTGTGGATATACGTATTAACGGCTCTGGTTCAACAACTTTTCCTTAAATATCTATGAAAAAAAGCTTTATATATAACAGTCAGTTCTGTTTTATTTTTTTATTTGATCCACAAAATTTGACCTTAATAAAGGCAGCCTTTGATTTTATCAGCTCATTTCTAGCTTATAAATAAAAAGCCGCCACAGTATGTTACAAATACTTGATCTGGTATTTTCCCAAGAAGGATCATTTCAAATTTGTTGAAACAATTTTTTTTCTAATCCAAAATCATTTGACATTTCTCGATGCCAAAAAAAGGCTGTAAAGCTTAATTGTATTCTCTTGCTTCTAATTTGTCATATAGCTTTTTTTAAAAAAAAAAAAGACAGATCTGAAAACACTCCAGGTGCTTCCACAAGGTGGCGAGCAAGTCCTTCACTTCTAACTTAAAGCTTTTTGTAATTTTGAATATAGAATATAATTAAGTATGACATAATTTTGAAAATATTAGGGATGTAATTAATTGTTTACTTCAAATTCATATTTGAAGTAAACAAGTTCTAAATAAAGTTCTAAATTTATATTTCATTATAATATTACACCTCGTAATCAGTTTTCACGAAAAGGAAATTAAACCACAACACAATATGCATGCAGATATGGTCACCACGCTTACTTTTTGCCTCTATGCTGACTTGTGTTGCTTTCTTTTGTACTTTCCCTATTTTTCTTCACCATGCCAGTGGTACCCACATTCCCACTGCACACTCAAGCATCATTTATTTATTTTTTTACACTTAAAACTGATCCTCTAGTTCCAATTGAAGAGGAAACAAATGTAAACACCGTGTTTTCTGGGTTAAAGGATTTGACCAAGTCACACAAATGTAAAGTATTTGAGTGGACGTATATCATATGGCGGAGGGTGTAACTGTTGGATGTATGGAATGAAGCTGTTAGATGACACTGCTCTTCCCTCACCTTCAGGGTGTCCATGGCCAATCCGGTCTTGACGGTGATCTTCTTACCGTGCGGGGACTTGTCAAAAATGGGCTGCGCGAACTCTTTGAGGTACGGCTCTAGCTCGCAGGCCACTATGGAGCCGTCCTCGGGCAGCCCCTCTGCCATGGACAGGGCCCCGTAGCCCGTGAACATCCCGATCTCCAGCACCCTGGTGGCGTGACTCATGTGGACCAGCATCTTAAGTGTCTGACCTGCCACGGACAAACACAGGAACAGTGAGGAGACCTGCGGTGGGGGGGGGGGGGGTAGCTGCACAGGTGAATGGCGCACCCTCCACGTGCCCAGTGATGCACTCCTTGGGAAGCCGGAATTTCGTCTTGCCCTCCTCGTACACTCGATCCCAGTCGTGAGACATCGTTTTCCTACAATAAAGCACAGATGAAATTGTCAACACAACCGACCCCCACGCAGTGTGCATCTCAGGATTAAAGAGACGTACTTATAAAGCTCTGCCAGGGGTTGGCTTTCTTGAGTGGTCATCTTCTCCAAATAGTCATCCAGACCACTAGCCATGTCCAGAGCCTTCTGCAGGTGGATTTTCAGGTCCTCTGGTACGGAAGCGCATGCTGCAGCTATTTCTTTGGCTTTTGTTAACAAGTCCACAAGGACTTCCACAGGAGTGTCAGGAACTGCGGGAATAACAGATACAGCTTGCTTACTACTAAGTACAAGATTTACTTATGCAATTCTGCAACATGCATGTATGTATATGAGTGTAGTATGTAAGATAGTTTATTTAGTTGATTGCTGTTATATACTTGTCGATAATTTCAACTTCTAAAATGGGGTTTTCTCTAAAAAAAAGCCACTTGTTCACACTTTTTTCGACACAAAGTTGGCACTGACTGAAAACATTGCAGCCAGGTGTCTTAATTACTGGCGTGCACGAGACCCAGACGGTTTAATTCACTTAAATGCCGTAAAAAGTTGTCCGACACACACGCGCTGTCGCGACGTGTAAACAAAACCCCGACCAACACTGGTCGCACTCTGAACCTGAAACAAGCACACTGTGCCTCCATTCTGCCGATATTTCCTTATACCCCAAATAATAATAATACTAATAAATAATATTAGACAATCTTACCCTTATCGACCAACATGCTTGTCGTTTTTTGGGCGTGACGGTTTCCGTAGCTGGCAACCAGGGTCGGCGTACGTGGGACTGTTGTAGGAGAGTTACGGTTATATCACACAACTGTGCAAACAGCTGTGAGGGTGAGGGAGAGGGAGGAGGAGGAGGGACGGTCCTCTTGCAAAACACGTGAAAACGACCATTATTCAACGTTCACGTGAACGCTCCGAGCGTGCTGTCGCGTATTTCCACACCTCCGAAGACGGGCAGGATTTATATTATATAGCTTTGGTTTTGAAACGGTATTTTGGCCCGAGGGGGTTGCCGTAATTTGAGTTCGCTGCTCGCGGTAACAAACGTTTGGCATTCATTGAGGGCTGTCGACTTTGAAACTTGGGAACCTGAGTGACCTATGTAGGATTTACTTAATTATAGGTCTAAAGAATGGCCTTAATTATAGAAAACTGACAGCAAAACGCTGCTTTATCAGCCGATCTGTGAGATGGAAGCAAAGTTAACCTTCTATTTTAGCCTCAAAAGGGGAATTTTATGTAGTACTGAAGTTAATTTTTATCCTCCAAGCATGTTAAAATACTTTAATTAAAAAAAAAAAACAAGCTAAATAACCGGCATTCAGTCTATTTTTTAATGTAAATTGGACGTGAGCAAAGAAAGCCTCACACAATTGTTGTCCCAAGGTTGCTACTGTAGGTTTTCATAACCACCTACTGTAAAACTGGCTCTATGGTTCACATAACTTATACATAAGCTATGTGAACTTTTGGTCTTCAGGTTCTCAACAACTGTTTGCCCGGAGGCAGTTTACTTATCTCCTTGTCTGTCAAAAGAAAAAGGAGAGAGCTTTTAACCCTGACACCTCACTAAAGAGGTTACTCAAAGTAGCTGGAAGAACCCTAAATTAAACAGGTTTAACACATTATACAAGCTCCTTTGAGCAATTTTTTGGTGTGGAATCATCGCGTCTGCAGGGATTGTCCACCTTTTCCATTTAAAAACGTATGAGGATTGTCTTTTTTATGGTATGTTTGCCTGGGTGTGGTGATTAAACACCAAATGCTCCTGCAGCTGCATTGCAATGTCGGATTGGCCTGAAGTATAAAGCAAAGCCGACAAATTAAACACAATTTTAAAAGACATACACAGTTAATTTTTACAGAACAGATGTGAACAATTGTTCTTGCTTCTCTGTATCTAAGTCTATAAAAAACAGATCATGCATCTCCTTGTTTAAGCCAATAATTTTAGTGTGCAGGCTCCAGCATTGAACAGCTTTTTTTCCTAATCTCTGCTATCTGAAATGCGGTCCACATGAGAAACCGCCCCCCCCCCCCAGGTGGGTAGCAGACAAGTGAAACTGCTGGCTTAGATAATCAACCTACCTTACGATACTGCGATTCTAAGATTTTGTGTTGTTGTGCGATTTTCAAACGGTATCGACATTGTACAGTGGTGTTTGTGAAATCCCTGCTACATGGTGTCATTTGCAATAAACTGGTAATGTTAAGTAGCTGGTTTTCACCCTACAAAAGCCAGAAAACAAAGACCTTTTTCTGGCTCTCCTTTCAACTCAGAAGCTGTGACGATGACAGCCTCAGTTGTGGCATATGTATAGCCTGTATAGTACGGATAGTATGCAGGAACATTTGTTCTTAGTTGTCTAATTGTAAGTAGACAGGTGAGGGTGGTTCGCTTCATAAAGACAAAATAACTTCAGTTTTCCTTTAAACAAAATGGGGTTCTGATAAATCAAAAGAAAGAAAAGTTTTCTTCACATTTTCTCTGAAAGATTAAAAGTAGTCTTTTCTCTCATGCCGTTTAGAACACCAAAACCACCATGTTTTACATTTTTTGTTTCATGTATTAAAAATGATGTGACCATGTAGACTTGCAGTTTATACAGAATGCACCGTGTTAAGCCATTTGGGACAGTCTGCAGCAATGGATGGATGGATGGAAGATTTGATGACTGGATCATCATGTGGTCAATTAATTTTGAGAATGATACACACTATGGACCATGAGTATTTATTAAAAAAGTATGTAAGTATATGTGTGTATAGAAATATGACATTATTGAAAAAGACATGCTTATTTATGTTTAGTTTGCAGGAAACTGCCTTCATTATATTGATAGATTTAATCTGCTAAATTGCATGAAAGCACAAATACAGAGAATTACCTTTTGAAATTTTTTTTTTGCTCTCCAGTGCAACTATAAACATGAAGTATTGACTGAGCAAAGTTGAGAACAAGTATGTGAGCTGGAGATTTAGTTGTTTGCTAAGACCTTTGTTCGTATACAAACTAAATAACCATCTACCACTGTTTTATGTACTAAACTTAAGACATATTAATGGTGCAACAAGTCGAATGACACTGACGATGTAAAATGCAAAGCAAGCGTCTCCATACATGTCAGGACTACAATAGATTTTTCTAAGAAAAGATTTATTTGGAGGTATTGACAGTTTAAGAAGTCTTGGCTGTGGCTGGAATTTACCCTGAAGTTATTTGAGTTTCTGCACGGGGACGATGAGAAATCCATGGATTATTTAAACTTCTTGGAGCATACTGTGAAAGTGTAGGACTTTCTGGTAAACTCATTTTCAATTTAGACATAATTCGTTAATGTTTTGTTCCACAACTCTACAGCAGCTAACTAAAAATGACTATTAGCCTGATATCTTCCCTATAAGTGGCGATAAATAGCGATAAATAGCAGAAACAGTACATTCACTCAGCAATCAACACTAGGGTAATATATTACTAGGAATATTCAGAGAATTTCTTTAACAAGGTTCAATACATTCAGTGTGAAATAATTATTTTTAAATATTAACATATAACATTCAAACCTAGACTAAATGTGTCTGCTTCTGTAGGATAGACCTGCTCTGGTATTAGCTTTCATGCTGGTTTTTATGTTAGAAGTTATGAAAACACTTTAACCTCTGAACCCAGTGGAACCAGTTTTGGAAAGTGGCTTAGTAAACGTATAAGAAGAAAAAAAGGTCAGAGGACTTGGTGACTTGCACTTGACTTTTTTTGTACATCCAAGAGTTTGTTTATATTTTTAATGCTATCAGGAATACAGTCAGCTACACAAAAAAGGAATAAGGACTTCTAACAGTAATTTCTTTCAAAGATTGTTCTCATCAGTGCAAAACAAAGAAGTCACATTTTCAGTCAGTGAAGCAGGTGTTATCTTACAATTACACAAAACACATGCTGTGGCACGTGATGGCAAATTAAAGAGAAATGCTCCTCCCTTGTTTCAGCTGGATCCTCGCAATGCTGCTCTCTATATAAAGCAACTTCAGAAAAGGTCTGTCGCCAAAAGAAAACCTTCAGAATCCCCACTCATATCTGTAGCTTCCAGACCTCAGAGCTAGTATGGGAAAGGTTCACCAGGTTGACTGCGAGTGCAAAGAAAGAAAGACAGAGTTCAGTTTAGTGCGGGTCAAAGGAACATGGAAGAGCAAACCGGGGAAGAAGATTAACAAGGACCCTGTTGACTGTGTTTCACCTGCCAAAATGTAAGTCTAACAGTATCGTGTTTTTTTATCCCTTCTCAGCTTTGAATGTTTAGAAAAAAATAGGTTTCATACAAATTTTAGACATATGCGTGTGTTTATTTAAATGCATTTATTTGTTCGGGAAAATTATGTTTGACTTTTTGCCCCTGACTCATCTTAGTGGATTGAAACGTAAAGAAAAATAATTGAAATTCCCTAAAGGTGTGTATGCTACAACTGTGTGGGTTAAAAGTATGCTTGTTTCCTCTTTACTTTCAGTTATCCAACCGTTTCATGACTCAGACCGAAACAAATATGAACATATGCCAAAAGTTAATGAGCTGAAATGCGCACTTGATCCAAATATATGTTTCTTTATGGTTATGTGTGTCTCATTTTGCCCAACTGCAGTCACTCATCACAGCTGGAAGCATGGGTGTGGGTTTTTCTTTGAGTCCTCGGCGGTGGGAACATAGATTATTACCCGTGGGAAAAGTATGTAGCTATGTGACTTTTAAGATACCACCTTTAAGGCACATATCTATATAGAGGGAAACCTGAAAGTCTATCAGAACAGGACATTTCAAAACTTAAACTCACAAGCATTCTGAGATTCAATTAGACTTTTTACATAAAAAAAAAAACTGAATTTTTCTTAGTTTGTATCCCCCCCTATTGAAATGAATTTATGTACAATATACATAGATTCCAATAGTTTGAGATATTTATGACTTTTTTTGGTAACACAGCTTAGAACTGCAGCAGATTTTTAGATAGATAGAATGTATCGACTTTTTTACAGGTGTATGTCAAGAAATCACACTGACCTGTGAGTTTTGGATGGTGTTTAGGAGTGATGGAAGCTACATCTCTACAGATTACCCAAAGCAAGAATATTACAAATTAGGACTACAAGTTAACTCAAGCACCCATTTTAGGAGCAGAAATATAAGACCACTTAATAAATTTGTACAAAGAGAAAAATGTAAATGACTAAAATTAGCAAAAAGTTCCAAGGCTAGGCAGCTTTGTTATGAGAATGACGCCAAAGTGGATCAATCAGAGGGTCGAGTGTTATCAGGCAGAGAGCATGTACACATGAAGAGCAGATGCTCTGCCAGTTTTTTTATGAGTATATGTGTGTGTGTGTGTGTGTGGATGTCAGGGGTAATTGAGGTTAAATGTGAAGTAAATTGATAAACTCATCAATCACATATTGTGGAGTTTCATAAGACTCACTGGTAAAGAGACAAAGACGCCCCCTGTCTGGTGAATGCGTTCTCCAGTGTGAAAATTTCTTACGAGGGAGAAAAGAAATGCAGCCACATGAATTGGCAGGTGGTTAGTTTGTATAAAATCAACAATCGGTTTGTTCCAGAACTCTCTGACTTTACAGCAGGTGCGATGACTCAGTGAAGTCAGCCAAAGCTTATTTTGGATTCTCTTTCTGGTGTCTTTGCAAGAATAAAAATAAAGTCCCAGTCAAGGAAGAATAAAAAGAAAAGATAGTAAACACTGACACAAGATATGATTTCAATGCATTTTTCTCTTAATATAACATGTCTCTCTATCTCAACTGTAGAACGGGGCCTCTAATCTAGCTGGATTTGTGCCTACTATTGTTTGTACTGTTTAAACAAGGTCATATTTTGCCTAATTTTTTCATGTTTAAGGTTACCGTTAATATTCTCTGCACTGGATTGAGAAATTACTAAGCTTCTTTAGCCTCATATCTGTTGTTAAAGGATGACACAATGCATACAGAAACCAGTATCAGATGGCATACTTTAACCTGATATTTGAAAGTATCCTTCAGATTGTAAGTCTTTTTAAAAAGAAAATTGTATCTTGTGTCGCAGATTTGAGAGCATCACAGAGCATGGCACCTCTTGGACCGTGGTCAGCCCCATCACCTTTACTTACAAGGTAACCGAAACCCATGGTTTGCTGGATCCGGGCAACAGCACTCTGCTTGTGGGCCACATCACCGACTCACAGCAGCTAGAGGACATCAAAAAGTCAAACAAGCCAATCAGAAGATTCATAGTCATCGACCAGGAAGTCTGCGAGATTTACGGCTCCAAGCTCACCGAATACTTAGAGGCTAACAATGTGATGTACAAGATCTTGGCACTTCCGACCACCGAGGAGAATAAATCCATGGAAACGGCCCTGAAGATCCTCGATGAGGTCAACAACTTTGGCCTGGACCGGCGCACCGAACCCATCATTGCCATCGGCGGGGGAGTGTGTCTCGACATAGTGGGCCTGGCTGCCTCACTCTACAGGAGGCGCACCCCGTACATCAGGGTCCCAACCACACTTCTTTCTTACATTGACGCCAGTGTAGGGGCAAAGACAGGGGTCAACTTTGCCAACTGCAAGAACAAGCTGGGGGCCTACATCCCGCCTGTGGCTGCCTTACTCGACCTGTCATTTATACAAAGCGTTCCGCGAAGACACATCTCCAACGGGCTGGCAGAGATGTTAAAGGTAGGATTAAATCCTTTTACCCTCAAGTTTGAAAGTTAATAGTCTGATAGAAGCCTGAAAATGAACTGAGCAACTCTTAGAGATACTTAGCTACAGTATAACGTTTTTATATCTTCTATCTCAATGTTTCAACAGCATTTTTTGGGGGGGTGTTTCTGCTTGTTTTTAGATGGCTTTGATGAAGCACAGGGGTCTCTTTGAGCTCCTGGAGGAACACGGCTGCATGCTGTTGGATACTAAATTTCAGGCTGACAACACTGTATACGGGCACAGCAGCCTAAAGGCCGCGTCGCAGGCCACCCGCATAGCGATCACCACCATGCTGGAGGAGCTGGCCCCCAACCTCTGGGAGGACGATCTGAACAGACTAGTCGACTTTGGCCACCTTATAAGCCCAGCATTAGAGATGGTAGGTGCCCTGCCGCCACACATCTACGGTCTCACATGCTCATTCGATATCAAATAACCTGACTTTTGTATCGCCCAAACAGAAAGTTCTTCCCTCTCTTCTGCATGGCGAGGCAGTGAACATCGATATGTCCTACATGGTTTATGTTTCCCACGAGAGCGGTCTATTGACAGAAGAAGAGAAGAAGAGGATCATCAGCTGCATGGTGGGCCTGGAGCTCCCTGTCTGGCACGAGGAGTTTACCATGGAACTCATACAGAAATCCCTGCAGGACAGGCTGAAACATTCCGGGGGCCTGGTCAGAATGCCTCTACCCGTCGGTCTCGGCCAAGCTGGTAAGACTCTAACACAAATTGACGAAGTTTCGATGCGGAGGACGATGCTTTTGTAGAATGAAGATGCCTGACGCCTTTTTTCTTTTACTCTGCTTTCTTCCCCTGCAGAAATTTTTAACAGCACTTCATACGACGTGCTGTACCGAGCTCACGTCAAGTGGTGTGAAGAGCTGAGCGTTTCCTCCGACAGCACTTGCGATGCTTAACCTCTGCGTTCTTCATTCTCCCTCAAGCAATTTGAAAAGATATAGGTTATATGTTACAAAACTTTAGTTAGTATTAAGTGCTCTGGTGTTGCATGCGAACATGGGTTTGGAAACCTTAAGTAGTTTCGAATCGGAGAATAAATGTACAGTATTTTCACAAATATACTCGCTGAGGCCATAAGTGGGGCAGCTCTGTTAACGCTGGCAGTATTTCTACGCAATGGTTTAATATGGTATGAGAAACCTGTGTCTGACCAGGAGTCTGTCAGCTTTAGTTTCCACGATGATCTTTCTGTAAATGGTGGTCGAAATGGTATGGATGCTGGTTGTCTTTATTTCACAAGGTTACAAAACAGATTAAAGAAAAGATGTTTTTTTTAGAAAATAGTTCAATGGTTGTTGAACCTGTTTTTAATCACCATGTAAGTGCTGCAACAGCGAACCAGTTATGTGACAAGTGGTTTGCTTGTTGCACACCTGTGGCTTCTGACTGTCAAATACAATAAATATACTCCAATGAAGATTTTTGTTACACATCACAAAGTGTCTTTTTTATTTTTTTAAATAATGGCTCTCATAAATGTTTTTCAATTGACATATAGCTCTTTGTGTGTTCACAAATTAACACAATCATTTAAGACATTTGCAACACAGATGTCTGATTAAGACTTGAAGACTGATCTTGTACAACTGGAATCACATAAATGTTGCAACCACAGTTTTAACATTTCTTGTTTGTGGCAGTTTGTAGCTCAACTACAGGAGTACCAATAAACAGCACTGACGGTGACTGTTGTGATGTCTTTCTTTCTTTATTCAATAGTTATTAACATCCAAATGAAGAGCATCGGCACCATTGGAATCTGAGAAATGGTGAAAATGAAACAACTACATCCTCATTCTATGAGGGATTCAAAGATGGGGTTTTCTCTACCAGTGAAAACCAAATCATATGGTGCAAATCATGCCATCCATCCATTTTCTACACCTGTTTATGCATGTAGCAGACACCTTCATCCAAAGAAACTTGCAAAGAATATATACATGTTGGCTCCCCATTGGGGAATCAAGCCCCAGTCTCCTGTGTTAGGGTTAGGGTGTTAAGGGCTCAACGAGAACCGAACCCCTGAAGCGAAAAAAACACAAGGCGGGCAGGTAAGGCAGTCTTTTGGAGGTGGCACGCCACCGTTTATTCTCCCAGACGATGGGAAGGAAATTAACAGGCAAAACGCAGGGCAGGAATGGCACGACGCGGAGAACATGGGAGCTGGAAGCCGTGGAAGGCGCGCTGGGGTAGTTCCTTGGAGAAAGGATCAGGCAAAGACAGTTAATCACTGTACGCAGGGTCAAAGATACAAATCCAGAAAATCAGACTTAGTACTGGGCTCGAAGTTACCATTACCAGTTACCATTACCAGTTCTTCTTCTTCTTCTTTTTTATGGCGGTTGGCAAGCAACTTTTAGATGTGCATTACCGCCATCTACTGGAATGGAGTGTGGATCGGGATGCTAACTTTTAAATACTCCCTTCAAAACTCATTACCAGTTACCTGGGGAGGCTTCCTTAAGAAGCCTCCCCAGGTAACTGGCCACAGGTGTGCTGAATTGATGAGTCGTTAGGTGGACACACCTGTGGCTGGGTCCCTGGGGTAGGCCTCCTGGCTCTCTGCACCACAACAAGGGGACACTCACCACTATACTAACCCCCATGCAAGTAAGACTGATTGTGGCGTTGGATACTATCTCAGCGGCCATAAGGAGGCAGGTAGGCTACACGCCGGATGGATTTCTTTTACATAATCATAACATTACCTGGTCTTAGTTTTTTTTATTTTTTTTTTATTTCTCATTATATCATCATGAATTACAGCTGAAGTAAATAAAATTATTATGAAACCCTAGGCCAACATCAGTTTAATTTTGTTCAGTCCAATACAAACTATCAGCCATGGGTCCTGTTTATTGGCAGCAAGTTTGTATTGTATTGTGCAGTTTAAGTTCCACATGCATTTCAATATGTCCACACCCAGTATCATGCACACTAAGTTAGAAAATCAATCCAGATTTTGTAATTGATCCACATAATGAAATTGCTTCAACTTTTAATCCTAAAATCTTGGATAAAGGCAACTGGACTACCAGCTGTTCTTGAAATTGTCGAATGACCTGAAAGAATGAGAATCTACATGAACATATGATTCATCTTTTAGTGTGTATCATCTATGCCACTGCATTAGTAGATTAGTTTATATAAAGATACAGAAAATTTGTTTTTCACAAAAGTATGACACATTTCACGTATATTACCACAAAAATATATAACAAATGACCCATGGATGGCACCATTATTGAAGACCTCTCTCTTTTGGGACACAGCATTCCTCGTGATTAAGATCCAAGAGCCACCAGTAAGTAAACTCTGAAAAGCAGTTTTCTCTTTAATCTAAAAGAACTCAACCCTCTAAAATTGGCTCGCAGCACCAGCAAGAGTGCCATCAATGATTTTCATATCCCGTCACTTCTGCATCTCATATTTGTTTGCTTTGCCTCTGCCCTATCAACACACTTAGCAGTCAGTTCCAAACAGGCATGGCAGCACCAACCAAGGGGGCTTGGACACCGGTGGAGTTTGATTAACCAGATGCAGAATATGCAGAAGTATGTTTTCTTACATTTGCAAACTTTTTTCAGGTCAATTTTCTGGTAATAATACTCTTCTGCTGGAATCTCCTGAATCGTCTTTAGCTCCAGCAGAGCCGTCTACAATCCCAAATCCACGTACTGACAGCTCTGACCAAAGTTCATTTAAGGTAAGAACTATCTCCAAAAATACTTAGAAATACATAATCTTTGTACTTTGTTCGGAGGCCACCAGTTGTAAAAATGAATTTTTTGGAGAACTGTTCAATTTCAGTGACTTCAATGTCATGCTCACAGTTCAAAGAAGAAATGAACAGCCATGGTCATGATAACATAACCTGTTACCGTACAGCACACATGGCATGATGACAAAGGCACATGTGGGGATATTGTGTACATACCAAATCAAATTGGGGTTGTATTCTGTCCATTTGGGTTTCTTTGTCTCTTTTTCAGGGTTACTGTGCTTGTCATTGTGTTTTCATTTTTTGTTCTGTAAAATCAAGCAGGAAGTGTTATAAAGACTTCATATTGAGAGACAGAGGCTCTCTGAACCACATGGCCTGAGACAGGGCTCTGAAATAACTCCCTGTCATCACAATTCAATGCATTCTTTACATTATTTAATCTATTTCCTCTTGCAGAAGTTTGAAACAGACTTTCTGATAAAGTAGAAAAACGTGTGAGCCTTACAATGGCAAGTATGAGTTGTTTCAAAGCACATATGACATTTGTTATGTACATTCCTGGACCCAAAACTGCTGTGCAGAGCCTCGGGGCTGAGCACCAGTGTTTTTCCATCCAGTATGAAAATTGTTTGGTGTTTAAATAGGAATAAAAAACAAATGTATGTGTCCACTTGCAGTCACTAAGTTACAACCAGTGAGCGAACATAATTCTTTGCTTTGCTCTGTCTGTTAATAGAATACTTTATTGATCCCACATTGGTGAAAAGAAAATAATGAAATAAAAAGAAAACTGTTTTTTTTTCTGTCTTTGCATGTTCTTTATTCAGCCATGGTTAGAATTGATGGACATTATCATTCTGCGTAGGGTATGAATCAGAAAGAGTTCATGCAGAGGTTGATTTTTTATTATGCCATGAATTCTGGGTTTTTGGTTTTCTGTTGAGTTCTTTCAGTTTTTTTAAACTTGATCAATAAATAATTGAAAATACAGCCTGTTTTTTTTTGTCTTCTCTTTAAGGACGATATTCAATTATACCATTGACCGCAGTCATAAAAAAATGAAACACAGCTTAAACACTGTCATACTTCAAATTGTCAGTCTCATGGAAAAACCTTTCAGTATACTAGGATTTCCTCCAGTGACTTTGCCCTTAAGGACATTGCTAACTTAATAATGCATGTGGTTATTTCTTCCATTGATTTATTTGCTTTGAAGTTACCAGTTTTTACACGTTATTCACATCACACAGTTGTGTGTTAACCAGTTCCTGCCAAAAATGAAGACATTTGAGGTTTTATAATCAAGACAAATTGAGCTGTATTTTTTTTCTGCTTACATGGGTGTGTCCACTGAAGACACTGAGAGACAGATCATATATCAGCTCGAATAAAGACAGGTTTGTTTGACTAAGCCACATGTGAAATGATAAACCCATGCTGCATACGTTAAACGGTTTGGTCACTATCCAACTTTCGAAACATAGTTTATTCTCAGAATTTGGAAACGCACATTCCAGGAATCAGCATGTTCTGGCACAATGCACCAGGAATCTGATGTTGGCATACAAGCCCAAACCTCGCCCAACAACTCAATGAATCCATGACAATATTCACTGGATTATTCAACAGCAGCATTCTGAGTCTTGTCCAACTAATCGAAACAACTAACCGGCCATTAAAATGTAAAACATGGCTCCAATTTCCGCTAAACATCAACACAACATAACATAATATCAGGTGAGAGATTGCAGCTTTAAAAAACTGTAACAGTAACATGCAAAACAAAGTTTTGCGTCAAATCCTGGCAGAACTGAGGCCTTTATTACCATCTTACTCAGGAGAATTGCTATTGATTGACTCAGCTGGAGTCCCAGGAACAGGAGGGACCAAAAACAGTCCTTGCTCTTTTCCACTTGATGAGCAGTCTTAGTGTTAAACTGACTCAGGAACAGGCAAATGAACATCAACTGAACATCTGACATCAACAAATCCTGAAAAGTATGGACTCCTGAGATGTGATGCTAATAACAAGCACATTCATTAAATTGTGTTGCACAAAAACCTACATATTCGGACAAATATTTATTCTCTGAGGCGGTTATTTAACTCATTGGCTGCCAAAGACGTCTATAGACGTCAATTCAAATACAACCGTTGACTGCCAAAGACGTCTATAGACGTCTTTTATGTTTTTTAACGAGAGTGGCTTGGGGGACGATCTGCTAAAGTTTTTCCGTAAATATCGGCTTCTAGACAGAGTATGTACTAACAAGTTGACCCTCTAGGTGGCAGTGCCACTTTTGATGGGAGATGAGCATAGACTGTAGGCAAATAAGAAAAAGGTAATGGTTCGCTATGCGAAAAATGGCGCCGGTGAGACGCAAGTCGAGGAAGAACGGAATAAGGTAGAAACTAATTTTTTTTCCTGATGAAAGAAGAGAGTCTACTCTTTCTTTTGGTGTGTTCAGTGTTTACATAGTCATAGCACAAACTATTCTGTGGCTCTTGAAAAATCAGTCAAAATGCTCAAAAAACTCTGGCAGTATGGGACTCTCTGTTCTGAAAATGGCTGGCAGTCAATGAGTTAAAAATCTAATTAATATTTCAGGTAGCAGTATTCAGGAGGTGACTCAAAAGCAGAAGAGACTGGAGGCCCGTTTGTTAACTTTAGTAAAAGCCCACTGGCCCTGGATGCGTCCGACAGAATAGCAACAGCCTCTTGTATAACAAAAGGGATGAGCAGGCACATATCCCAGCTGGACGACACTATCACTGACCAAAACCAGCTCGATCCATGACAGAGTACACAGACTAGCTCTGGACTCAAATATCAGGTCACCGGGTACAGCTGTGGCTCATAGTATAGGTTGCTGAATAAACACGAGGTTGGACACTGAACCCTAACCTTACTTTCCCCTGACCCGATGGCTGGTGAGCACTTCACATGATTTACAGTAACGCACAGAAAAGAAAACCCACGCGTGCACACAGTGACAGATAACAAAACCAGAGGCAGTTTAGCCACAAAAGTTAGGCTGAAATACTTTGTCCGAATCTGTTCATGTCTCCACTAAAAATCTATGATGGCAATGCGACAGGTAGAGCTCAATCACTGAGGAAGGATTCGTTGAAAATTATCATGTGGTATGATCTCTTATAATTGTACGCTTGCAACAAAATAGAAAGCTCCAACACATGGCAATGAAGGATTGCCTGGTATATTCGTCTTAAAAGTACTGGCTGAATTTGCCAATGTGTAATGCCGAAAAGTAGTAGGAGTTGGAGGATGAATTCAATCCGATTATTCAAAAATGCAAAAGCACCCTTTTACAGTAACTCGTTCAGTGGTTGTAATATTGTATGTTTAAATCATAAGTTGTGCTCTCTATTGACATTAATGAGATCCCAGTTATGTATCTGTTCCTCAGCAGTTCTGGCTTGAAACTTAGCCCCATCTGCTGTCTATCCCGGCAGACTGACCCTATCCTGTTAGACAGAAACAGTGTCTGTGGTGGTAGAACCTACTGTAAAGTGTTGTACACTTTCAAAAAACGTTATATAGGTATGTACTGCTTTTATTCAAGGTTGTGAACTTTGAATGTTTTGTTATAATCAATTTTACCATAGCTGTTTGGTTTCATTTTAGCTTTCGCACAGTAAACTCGCACTTTGGGTTCCCCTTTTGGGATAAACTGCTACTTTTTGAGTCGCAATTCTTATTTTTATGTTCACTTTTTGTACTTTGTTGTAAATTTCAGAGTAGTAACATGTACTTTCTACAACTTTTTCAGTTACCTGCTGCATAAGCTAAAGATCCCTGTTTTAGTTTTGTTACGTCAGTCTGTTCCTGTCATAATCTGGGTCCCTTTGTCTCACCACCTGATGTCGCCAAAGTCCCTCTTCCTTTTTGGTTGTCTGTCTCCACCACCTGTTCCCTATTATTGACATTTGATTGCCTCGTTACGTTAGAGTATTTAAACCCTGTGTTCTGTTGCCCTCCTTGTTGAGTCTTCGTTGGTCACCCAGTAAGTCTTGTGTGCTTCTTTACTCTTTTCATCAAGTCGCTTTTTGTTCTTTGGATATTATATCTGTTTGCCCTTGCGGAATTACTTACCTTTTGGATGTATTTAGTTTTTTGGGATCTAGCTACCTGCGTTCTGGACTTTTTACCTTTTTCTGGAAACTTCTGAGTCTACCTGTTGGATCACCACCAACAACCATCAGTCCTCAGTGAGTTTGAATAATGGTGCCGAAGAAAGAGTGAAGATTGGTGACAATCAGGGCTTTCTTTGAATGGGAGTTTTAGCATTCCTAATTCAGCTTTATTCATGACAACTTAGCCGATTGGGTTAATGTCAGGAAAACCTACGGCTTACTTTGACACGCTGCGATAACGTCTCACATCGAGATAATTCTTCTCTGACAACAAACTTCTGCTCCTCCTTAATCTTTTTATCACACTCAAGAAGCGATAAACTCATGAGTCATGTGTCCTACCGGCATAATTGAGACTGTTGTAGTGGAGAGCACAGTAACAACACAGATTTAGTCTGATTCAGCACAAATACAGGGAATACCTCTGTGACTGTGTGGGGTTGGGCTGGGATCACATTGTTGGTAAAAAATACATGTCTAATAACAGTATAAGTTCTGAAAAAAAATGAAAGAAAGAAAGATAAATGTCCCTGTGGAAAAGGGCCACTAATCAAATAATTTGAATTATTTTAATATATTTATTTTCCAGTCTTTATTAACAAAATATGATCATGCGTCATATCAGAACTTTGTTTTAAAATCAGAAGCCCAAACAATGAAATAAAGGTAATATGGAGCTTATATAATCTATGGACCTTAACAAAAAGAGCCTTCAGTGAGAAAAAGAAAAAAAACATAATAAATAAAGACAGCATGATAACACTTTTCCATATACTCAGTATTTGATCAGCTACTGCTAAAGATGTCTAATGTGTAAACTGATTAAGTATGATAATTTATATATTGTTTTCCATTCAAATGTAACAACTCTCTCAACGTAAAATCGTACCATTTCTTACAATTTTCTCCCAGTTCATCATTTCATTTAGACTTGTATTTACTTTGTGATGGAAAGTTAAATTCATACTACAAATATGCACAGGTAAACCTTATCTGTACTAAAGTGTTCAACAAGTTTTTCAGTCAACAAGTCGAATTATCCTCTTACAAATGGACTACAATTGACTGCACAAAGACGGTGAACTAAAAGAGGAACTCAGGGGTCTTTTCTCACACCAAAAACTGAAGATTCTTTGGTGATTAATGGTCAAACCTTATGGAAAAACATAAAAAAAAAAAAAAAAAAATCCTCTCATCCATCAAGTCAGTGTCAGATGTGGCTAACAGCCGTGTTCTTTCTCCTCCATACTGGAGCTGGAGCTGTTGTGGCTGCTGGCGTTGGACACGTCGGGGGACATGGAGGACAGCAGGGGGTCGCTGGGAGAAATGGGCCCGAGGGTGTTGTCCATGACCAGTTCCTTCATTTTACAGGACCTGGAGTTCCTGAAGGGGCCGGGGTCCCCGGCGTCCGCGGGCATGTGGTCGAAGGTGATGGTGCCGTTGTTGAGGTCCAGCGTGGTCGGGGGGGACATGTCCGGGGCCGAGCAGTGGGAGTAGAGCTCGGACGGACAGTCGCCCAGGATGGGCTCCTGTTTGATGGCGCGAGCCATCAGCTCCGATGTGCAGACGGACGTGGATGAAACCACGGTGAGACCGTGAGCGCGGGCTTGGATCTCCAACTCCTAGATGGATACAGGATGTAGATAAAGCACTGTTTGATCAAGCTGGAGGACAAAAAATACCCCTGGTTTTGTAGTTCTTACAACTTGTTGATCTGTTTTCATCTTCTTTGCTATCAATTAATTCATTAATTTCCCTCCACTTCCATTTCAGATGAGATATTGTCCTCCTCAAGCTCAAAATCTGCTATCTGCCGCTGTTTTTATGTTTGTGTCAGATTCCCACTATGTCATGTGATATGTGCTCCTGTAGCAGGACCCTTTAAGGTTTTTTCCAACACATCCTGCGAAGTATTAAAAAAAAAAAGTCCTGGCCAGGACCAACTTATCTAACGTTTGGATCATTTGTTCTCTTGTATTAGGCGGAGAACAAAAGCAAGTGAAACTTCTGTCGTAGGTGGACGTCTTTATTGTGCAGCAACACGTGACCGGATGACATTTTTAGGCAGCAGAAGCTCAGAAAGAAAGGGCAGAGGGACTGGTGTTTCAACTCCGGGGATACTGAAAATTCATTGTAAGTCACTTTGGATAAAAACACATTAATGTAAGGGGAAGTTAACATGATCACCTGAGCTGTGTCTTCTTACTTTTAAAGGCAAAAACACCATTCTTAAGCCACAACATGGGTTGGGACGTCACATTGTTGGAGCTGAGCCGAGTTTATTTTGATTGGTTTCCTTTGAGAGCAGTTCACAGTCATCGGTTAACCTCTTTGCTGTGGTCCCGTCACCCACCTGAATACGGAGCATCAGGTGGCGGTTGGCGTGCTCCAGCTTCCTCTGCCTGCATTCAAGCTCCTTGGCCCTTTGCTGCTCCTGCTGCAGTTTCCTGATGTAGTCCACGGACGCTTTCAGAATGGTGCCCTTATTCCAGCGCATGTCTCTGGGGTATGCAGGAGACAAAGGTCTGCAGTCAGAGGCAGCTGACCAGAACAACACAGGATTCTCTACGGCCCATCTGAAGGCATAAGTCATGCACTTTCAGGAGCCACACGAAAAAAGGAGGATGTTAAAAAGAGAAAGAGTTTGCGACTGGTTCACAGTCCGTGAAACAGAGAGCACAACTAATTCATCTTTGAGCTAAAATGCAGGACTGGAGTGTAGTGCTTTTTCCCGAAGTCGTCCTCATATAGAAACGTGTTATGCCTGCTCTTTCCAACAGATTTAGCCTTTCTACTACAGTTCAGTACTGTAAACAAAATCTATTGATACATAGAAGAAGATACTTAAATTTAACAATAAGGCAATAGTTTTTGTCTTAATTTCAATTCATTTAAAAGCTGGGAAAAACTGTCTGATGCAAATCTCAGCTGTTAATCCCAAACCCAACTCCCAAGACTCATAACATTAAAAGAAATATCAATTGGCATAAAATATGTAATTCCAGAATATAAAAGTAAAGATTGACTGTACTTTCAATATTAATTGTTTTTGCTTTTATAGTATCCTTACTATCTTTTTATAGTTTCCTTACTTAAATTCCCTAACTTTATGGATCAAACTGTAATCTGAGCTTTTCCCCTCTGAAAACTACAGTATATTCGAATACATATACATATACTTACGGATCATTTGACTTGGGTATCAAAGTTCCCAGCTCTTTAATGCGATCATTGATGTTAAACCTCCGCCTTCGTTCGACTAAGATTCAAAATGTCAGACAACAAAGAAAGAAAAAAAGAAAAGCAGGCCAGCTATTAGTTAGAAATTTAAACACGACATAACAATTCTTTATTTCACATCATCAAGTTAGAAAACATTTTTTTAGTGTTCCTATTTTTTAGTCACATCTCAACTTCTGTCGAACTCTGATTTTGACTTACTTAAGTTGTGGTTGTCTTTCTTCTGTCTTTCTTTAGCGAGGGCCCGAACTTCAGCTTCTTGTGAAGGACGGGAGAGGGGGGGCATCAATCAAAGAAGTGAATGATAAATAAATATTGGTAAATAAATGTCAAACTACGTCAGATCTATTGGCTACAGTAACAATAAATGATAATATATCAAATATAGAGAACAAGTGAAATTAGCTGAGACATTTTTGCAAATTTAATTTTTGTTGTTTTCTATTGTGTGCGATTTAGTCATACACAAAATACTTAACACACAGTTTCTGAAAATCAGATGGAAACATCTTCACTTGGCTTTGCTTACCTACTGGAAAGCCCTCTGACCTTTGATAGCTTTCATACTGGCCACAGGATCCAGACTTGTCCATTACTTGCTTCATGCCAGGAGCTGGAGTAATTTGGCAAAACATTGACTTGATAGTATCTTGTGCACTCTCCAAATTGCACACAATATTGACATTTTCTTGACAGTCTGATACACTTGCAATTTTTCTGCTAGTATTAATTCACAGCAGGTCTGAGTACTGAATCAGTGGCACAGTGGGAGCTTTTTCAAGCACGTTTCACTAAAAGATAAAAGAGCAACACAACACGCCAGAGATGCTCTGGAGATGGAGTCTCAAATGATTTCATAATCTGAATTTACACTGAAGTGCTGGTTGAAGCCTATACAAATAAATCGAGATTGATGTCATCAAGCAAAAACTCATGAATTGGGTAATTGTCAGCATTTTACCTGTGAATTCCCTTTTAATGTTGGGTGGACAGGAGCTGCCAATGGAGAGGCCTGGAAGTTGGAGACCTTGATTGCTGTACATATCTAGTAGATTACCAGACACGGGGAGCTGGAAGATCACAAACAAATTCCACTGTAATGTACTCTGCGTTCTGAATATGAATCGAACTGAAGGATCTGGATAACATTTCGATAAATTACCGGGTTGTTGATTTGGAGCCCTTGGTCCATTAGTCCAAGAACATCTTCGCTGTAACTCGACTCCAAGCTAATAATATCATCAATGACATCATCCATCTGTATAATACAAAGAAAGCATTTGACTTATTGCTCAAAGCTCTGACAGGGCATGTGAAAAAATTAAGAAAAAAAAGAGCCGTAGCTACAGACAGGTGTACCTCCTTCTCACAGTTGGAGCCGAGAGTGAGCAAAGCCATGGGACTGTTAGGCGCGCTGCCAGCGGGCCCGGGCGGCATGCCGTGCTCCGAGGGCTGGCTGGGGCACTGGCTGCCGGCTTTACCACCCAGAGTGGTGGACAG
Organism: Menidia beryllina; assembly: GCA_013363375.1. Classification (NCBI taxonomy): domain Eukaryota; kingdom Metazoa; phylum Chordata; class Actinopteri; order Atheriniformes; family Atherinopsidae; genus Menidia; species Menidia beryllina. The sequence continues at coordinate 1,345,064 of JABUIW010000205.1, forward strand.
ATACTGCCTCACTTGCTGCCTCTGCGCCTGCTGGATGTGGTGCTTGGATGGGTTTTCCAGGTGGGACTGCACCTACATACATGAACGAAACAAACAAAAGGTCCAATTCCAAAAAGAAGATTTTTAGAACTACATGGCAATCTACAAAATGATGTGTCATTCTTCTTTCGTCACCTCAGGGGGATGGCAAAGCCTTTCAATCTATTTTAAATTCCTTTTTGTGCCTGTGGCCTTATTGGAAACTTTTTTAAAAAACAGATCGGAAACCAACCAAGCTGTTCTTGAAAACCATCTTTTTTAAAAAGTCTCATAAATAATTCTTGAACATAACATTTGTACATTTAAAAAAATGTTTTTTTCACTTAAACTACTTTGACAAACGTTTTTCAGTAAAAAAAAAAAAAACTAATTGATTTTGACATATTGAACCTCCAAAAAGTATGCCACCTTTTAAAAGAAAAAAAAATTATGAAGAAAAAGATGAAGGTTATAAAATTTCACATTTGATTCTAACAGCTGCAGTTTGTTATACATAAAGGCTTATATCAAAAAAATATATTTAGAGAGATTTTAGACCGGTGAAGCTCAGTGATGGCAGAAATTCTTAACTTCCCAACTCAAAAATTTCCTTTGGAAATACAATGAATTGGGGAAAAGAAAAGGATCATATTAGCTCAGAAAACACTACAGACTGTATAAAGGATTTGCGCAAGTGGTTTAAATGCATAAAGCTTGGGAGTTCTCAACGTGAGCAGAGAAATAAGTTAGAAACGCAGTCCATTCATTTGTGAATTTACATTGGACAAAAATGACAGAAAAAACATCTCACCTGATAATGGCTGTACTCAAGCATCTCCAGCATGTTGAGTTGTTCTCTCAGAATGAAATTATAAAAGAATGCTCATACAGAATATAATCCCTTTGTTTTGTTGGTCTATACAGTGAACAAGGAGCTAGCTAATGCAACTATGAGAGCAGTCAAAAGTCCTGCTTAATTTATCCGGGGCATAAGGCTCATTAGTTATGCACGTTAAGAAATGGAGGAGGACATCAAGACTCATCCTCTCATCGCTGTGTTGTTCAAGATTAAACTATGAATTTATGTCTTTATAGAGACCATTTGACGTCACAACCTCTGGATCACAAAGGAGTCTTTCTCTTCATTGGCCGGCAGTCGGCAAACTGAAGTTTGCTTAAGGCCAACTAACATTTAATCTTTAGTTCTGCTCGTCTAGTATAAAAAATCATTTGTTCTGAGCTACAAAAACACAACTGAGACCAGTGTTTCTCTGCAAACTAGCCATACTAAAACCAAAATGTATACTGAGTTTATCAACCCCGCCAAATTAGTCGGACTTTTAACTTTTAATTACGTTTAACCATCAAATGTTTTGCATTTCCATTTGCAGAGTAAAGGTGAGAAGGCAAACATTTTGATACAGGAAAATCTTTATTTTTCTTAAGCTTGAGAGAAAATGATTGGCTTTTTAAATGTCAGGACTTTTTTGGGAATGTAATAACTTTATTGTAATAAGTTTCTCAATCAATGTTTTTTGGGCATTTTCACTGTGATTCAGTTGATCATGGGGTGTCATTGGTGCTCTGTGAGGGGCCCTGAGGGTGGGGTGAGTGACTTGGAAAAAATGTTGTGACCATAGAAGCATAATGGAAGAAAGTTGGAAGCATGCTGGGATCACTGGCCCTCCGTATCATATGGCTTCCTTCAAAATTAAGTATCAAATGTGCAGTGACGGACGTAAAAAAGAAAACGGATTGAACGTAGTTCAACTGAGCAAAACATCCTGTGATTTGCTCCCTGGGGTAAAAAGGAAATTTTGGAAAGATGACTAGCAAAATTTAGGAATCTGTACAATTTTGAAGCAAATGTCAGATTGTGATAACTACACTTAGTGTGATCAGCAGTAGCAAACATTGTACAATGGTCCTTTTTGTGGAACATTTTGTAGGAACATTTGTCACTTTCACCGTCAATATTTGGGGACATTTCACTTAATTAAATAACCTCTGTTCAGAGATTATTAAAAAAAAAAAGTTAAAAAGTTCAAAGTTACAAAAAAACTAAATCTGTCATTATGATGGTCAGTGGATTTCAGGCACCTATGTTAACTCATTTGATAGCCATCTGATAACTGGTGAGCTGAGGAAGAGGGTGTTGGTACAAGGAATAAAGCAGAGGCAACGTGGCCCACTGGATTTAGTGGAACATTGAGGAAACACAACAATAAAGAAGAAAAGATAACGGTGTAACAACTGTTGTAACGAGTCCTCAGATCAAACCATACAGGTTACATTTTATAGGCCTGCACATGCCAAGTGGGCAGCCACTGAACTAACACTCCTGGTGGTAGGGGGCAAACATAACTCCATCCATCCATCCATCCATCCATCCATCCATCCATCCATCCATCC
>JABUIW010000205.1:1347503-1372081 GCA_013363375.1 Menidia beryllina
CCATCCATCCATCCATCCATCCATCCATCCATCCATCCATCCATCCAACCATCCATCCATTGTCCACCACTTATCCGGGGTCGGGTCAAGGGGGCAGCAACCGAAGCAGAGAAACCCAGAATTCCCCTACCCCTGCCCTTTCTGCCAGCTCTTCTGGGGGCTATGTCAAGGCGTTCCCGGGCCAGCCGAGATATATAGTCCCTCCAGCGTGTCCTGGGTCTTCCTCTGGGCCTCCTCCAGGTGGGACGGGCCCAAATCACATCACCAGGGAGGTGACCAGGAGGCAACCTAATAAGCTGTGGTTTTACTCTGAGCCCCTCCCGGATGGCTGAGCTTCTCACCCTATCTCTAAGGGAGGGCCCAGCCACCCTGCGGAGGAAACTCATTTCGGTCGCTTGTATCTGCGATATCGTTCTTTTCATCACTACCCAAAGTTCGTGACCATAGATGAGGGCAGGAACGTAAATCTACCGATAAATTGAGAGCTTCGCTTTCAAGCTCAGCTGTCTCTTCATCACAATAGACCGGTACAGAGCCCGCATTACTGCCAATGCTGCACCAATCCGCCTGTCGATCTCCCCATCCATTTTATCCATATTCACAAACGATTCCCTGAGATACTTGAACTCCTCCACTTGGGTTTTGGGTCTCAGACGTGGACGCACTGATCTTCATCCTATTCGTGTCCAGTTTGAAGCCCATCGAGAAGATATCTCATTGCATCTCATCCACTCTACCGAGTTTCCTGTGGTCCTTGGCATTCCTTGGCTTACCCGTCATAACCCCCACACTGGTTTGGTAACTGGCCATATCCTGGAATGGGGTCCTACCTGCCATGCCACTTGCCTCTTTGCTAATCCTACAGTTTTGCCTGTCGAGTCTCTGGATCCCACCGAGTTGTCCCAAGTTGCCTCAGAGTACTGGGATTTGAAAGAGGTCTTATGCCAGAAAAGAGATACTTCCCTTTCGCCTCATAGAGATTACGATTGTGCCATTGACCTTCTTCCTGGCACATCTTCTCCTCGGGGACAACTCTTCTCCCTCTCCCTGCCTGAACACAAGGCTATGGAGGAGTATATCAGGATTCATCCGACCATCTACTGGTGCTGGTTTCTTTTTTGTTGGCAAGATGGACTGTGGGCTGCGACCTTGCATCGATTACTGAGGCCTCAACGAGATCACGATCTGCAATCGCTACCCATTATCACTCATGTCCACCGTTTTTGATCTGCTGCAGGGTGCCTCTGTCTTCAAGTTGGATTTACAAAAAACCTACCACCTAGTTCGACTGCCTTTAACAGTACATCTCGGCACTACAAATATCAAGTCATGCCTTTCGGACTAACCAACGCTCCAGCTGTCTTCCAGGCCCTTATTAACGATGTTCTCAGAGACATGATCTATTTAGAAGACATTTTGATTTTTTCAAAGTCTTTGCAGGAACATTGCCACCATGTGTGGAGTGTCCTGCAGCGGCTACTGAAGAACCACCTTTACGTGAAGGCTAAAAAATGTGAGTTCCATGTCCCTAAGGTCTCTTTCCTAAGACACAGGTCCAGCGAAACAGGAGCAGTGCAGGATTGGACTACACCACTGTCCGTTAAAGGGGTGCAGCAGTTCCTGGGATTTGAAAACTTTTACCGTAAGTTTATCCATAACTTCAGCTCTTTGGTTGCTCTGATCTCTGCTCTCACTAGGAAAACTGGTACACCATTCCTCTGGACACCTGAGGCTGAGGAGGCTTTTCAGAACCTCAAGAACCGCTTTTCCACAGCACCTGTGTTGATCCTCCCCAACCCTTCTCGGCCTTTTATTGTGGAGGTGAATGCATCCAATGTCGGGGTCAGTGCTGTCCTCTCCCAACGATCCAATAGTAAGCTGCAACCCTGCACATTTTTCTTGCATTTCTCGCCTCTCGTTGGAGCCCTCGTCACAGGCCTCCCGAATTTTGAAAGTTGCAAAGCTCCAGGTCCCCCCGGGCCGAAGCCAACTGTCATGGAGGCCAGCCCAACGTTTCCGCACTGGCTAAAGGGTTTAGCTGTCCTCCAAGGACCTTCCCCTGAACACTGAGTCCTGCAAATTGGCTCCCCACTGTGTCAGTTTCTTACTCTGTTTCTTACCGGCTCCAGTTGCCCCGGTCCCTTAGAAGTCATCCCACTTTCCTTGTGTCACAGTTGCGCCCTGTCCTGTCCTCACCTCATGCTCCTCCCCCCAAGGCCTCACCTCCCCCCCGCCTCATTGATGGAGGCCTATCTTCACGGTCCGCCGTATCCTCAATTCCCGCCGTGTCTGTGGCAGACTGTAATACTTGGCCGATTGGGAGGGCTGCGGCCCTGAGGAGCGCTCCTGGGTTCCTGCCCTGGATATTTTGGATAAGACCCTTTGTAAGTACTTTCATGGTGCGCACCCTCACTGTCCGCGCAACGTCCGGAGACGTTTATAGAACTGGGGGGTCTTGTTTGGTGCCATGGCTAATCTGGCCATTAGGGACCGCTGTTGGACACCTGTCTATCTTGCTTTTGTTTTGGTTGTGAGTTTGTGTCTGTAATGTGGTCTGGCCCCACCCTCTCATTGTGTTTCCCTCCTCTGCCACCTGTTGTCAATTGTGCAATTAGTCTGTGTGTATTTAAGCTCTGAGTTTTTGTCTTGCGTCCATGTCCCTGGTGAGCTACTCTGAATTTTTTCTGTGCTTTGTATTCTGGAACTTTAGGGCTCTATGCTTTTGGATTACTTACGTTTTGGAGAACTTTTGCTGTTACCAAACATTTTTTGTTCTATTTTTGGATCCTTTGAAATTTTCTATTTCTGAATTGCCCCGGGACCTCTATTGTGGATCTTCTGATTTTTTTGTGAATCAACTGAGTTTTTGTGAAAAATGAAAGAAAGCCTTTTTAACACCAACCTCAGCACTTGGGTCTTTTCCATCTACCTGGACAATAGTTCAGTGGTCACCACTCCTACCTGCTAAGCCGAAGACCTGGATCAAACCCGTAAGTCCGCCATAACAGCACAAACCTAACTGACCTCCTTTCAAGCATTTATATCTCTTTAGAATGTTTCTGGGGTGTTATAATCCAAATGTTAGAATGTTGAATGTTGCTTTCATTCCATCGTCTCTTTTGACTTTTGAATGCATATTTTTTATATGGATCACAACAATGCCATGCCAAATTGTTTTCCAGTTCAAATTCTGTAGTTCAACCATTATTCCTCCACAGTACAGGCAGTTATTATTACACTTATCTCAGAGGACATTAAGTGTTTGCACAATATTGCTGAACCATTGCTTCTATGTACATTTAATCTTTGCTGATGATGTTGCGAATCTGCTTTTACAAGCGTGGCACGCAAAAAGTCAAGAGTGAATGCCCCGCACTCAGAAATGATTTTATGCTCCTCTCTTGATGATAATGAATAAGGGCTCTATCCTCAGACGGTTGCATTCAGCAAAGGAATTAAACTGGTGATCAGGATCCTCACGTGTGAAGACGTGCTATCAGTTGTGCAGATATGTGTGCAGTAAATGCGTAAATGCCTGTTGTCGAATCTCGTGCAATGCTGCAAGAGCACCGAGCAGGACCCCTTTGTCCGGATTAGTGGAAACTTGCTAATTGCAGAGGTGGATTCAAACACAGGGGAAGTGCCCCCTGGCTGCTCGGAGGTTGATAAAACTGAAAAGAGCAATTCTTTGTAAACTCATAGTAGGGCATTTCTTTGTCTGCCTTTCGCAGGCTGGCCTTTTCCTTCAGCCAAACCTTTGGGCTGAAAGGGAGCTATTAAGAAGGGATGTATTGCATCAATCCCTACAGCGAGCCCAGTACTCATTTTATTCATAGACTCTTTGTGAGACAGGGGTTTATTACCTTCTCAAGAGAAGCACATGGGTCTGTGTTTTAGACTCATGCCTTTAGGACCAATAACATTTCAAGAGATAGTCGTCACTCTTTGACCCCTGAAAAGAAACAAATCCATTCATGTCTCTCAACCAGCTCAACTCTGCTCCAAAGTGTTTCCCACTTCCTTGGAAACCAGCCACTCTTCAGGGCATTTTGTCAGAGGAGGTTAACATTCAACATGATTCCAAACATGAAAAGGTTACAGTTGTTGGCTACACCGTTTCATAATCGCATCATAGGAAACATATAAATTCATACAAAACATTTGGATTATGACAACATTCCCATAGCATGACATCAATACTAGAAAGGTGCAATGACCAACAAGGGGAGAGGGTAGAAAGATACATGTAAAAAATGGAAACACACAAGCATTCTTAATCCCATCTTCCAAAACTACCCACAGCACTATGAAAGAGGAACTAAATCTTTTGGTAGAGAAGACGTATCAGGTGGTGGTTTAAGGCAGAAATAGGGTCTGAGTGTAGTTTCAAAACAAAACAAAAAAAAACTCCATACAAAGTATTTTGATTTACTTGGCACCGAAAATGCAGCAAAAAACACTATTAGGCCGCATATTGTGATGGACCGTGCTGGACTATAAATGCCTGGTTCCATGTTAAGCCAAAAAAAGTAAAAAGTTTGCTTGACCGTTGTGTAAGTCATGAGCTTTTCATTCATCGATATGTACAGGATGCATTGTGTAAATCTGTAGTGAAAACTGGTGCTTAAACAGGGGTGCAAAAACTGAAGCAATATCTTTGATTTATCATATCTTCATGGTAGTTGTAAATACACAGTAAGGGAAGAGGGAAGATAAGGGATAAGGGAAGAGATTAAGGGAGCAGTTGAGATGAGAAAATTTCCACATTTCTAAATGTGTAAATCTGTAAGTCTCATAAGACACATTGAGATAGAGGAATAGAGGAAAAACGTGTTTCTTTTACTCTTGTGCACAGATAAAATGACACACAGGCCTTGCTTTATGTGTACTAATAAGAACAAAGACTGAAAATTTCCTTTTTTCCTGTGCACAGTTTCACTTGTTTATTCATTTTTGTCTTTTTTAATATGTGAACAGGAAATAAATCTTTTTTGGGGTTCCATGATGATGTACATGAAACGATTATCGTAAACCAAATAACTTGAATTATCTGATAACAGACAATAACTATGTAAAGAGAGGCAGCAGGGGAAAAAAGCAAAAGATGTTAGCTGATTGCACTTTCTGGAAGAGGCTGATAGAAAATATCCAGTGTTCTTTCGTTCTCTGATCTATGGCATATTGATAAATGTTTCTTGAAAAACTTGTCGTAAAAGCTGGTCGAGAATGTAAATGTTGCTCTTTTAATAACTAGGTAGCATCACAAAAAGCTTTTTTTTAAATCTGACTAGTTGATTCAGTGGTAGAATAATGATTGAATAACTTAAATCCATAAATGGTTTGCTGTACCTTGTACACCTTTAGGACCTTTAACATTGCATCGATGGCGTCCTAAACCTGAGTGAGGGGCTAGCTTTCAAGACACAGTGAGAGGCAAAATATCATGGATACTTTGATGCGTCTTAGAAAGCTTTGCATTGCACAATTGACCCCCTGATCAGGGGTAAACTACACAACCAGCAGTGCTTCAGCCTAAAGGGTTGGTGAAAGTATTGTGACATCACTCACTGCTTTGATAAGAGACGTTTTAAGCTTTGAATACATTATTCGTCGTCAACATCCAAGGTCTCCAGCCTCCATTGGGTAAGCTTCTCTTTAAAACATGCATATTAGCCTTTCAACACCTGACTCAGTGCTTTACTTGTCTTTAAAAATCCTTTGATGGTTCTTTTGGTTGAGTTTGTAGGATGCAGTAGGGGATTGATTGAGCTACCAGGAAATAGTGGTGTCGAACTGTTGCTTAAATATGACTGTCAGGATTGTGACTTCTTTCATTTGTCCATTAGAAAGCCAATTTTTAATGTAGGAGAACCTGGCCATATAAAATCTGGTCGTCCTGCATAAGTTTACAACAACCAGTTAATCTTCTACTGCTGCAGAAAGATAATTATCAGTAACTTTTTTAAAATTGCTATCTGGTCGATCTACTTACCAAACTCTGAGCAAACAACATTCCTAAAAAAAGAAATGTGATAAGTCAAAGCCTGACACAGATTTTTTTCTTCTTTTTGCCAGGAAACATGCATAGAAAATGGAATACAAAGGCTTCTTTCACTTTAATGTTTTTAATGAGCTGGATAGCACTGTGATCTTATTCAAACTTTTTTTTTTCCAGGCTAGAAAGCTGCAGCACGCAGATTGGGAGTGCAGTTTAATCGTTTGGAGGCGAGTTTCGCCAAGCAGTGAAGCACCTCCACTTCTGCCCGCTGTTTATTTTCAGCAAAAGTTGAAGTACAAGCAGTTTTTCTTTTTTCCCCCCCCCTGAATTATAAAGCTTTCTGTCTGTCTTTGTAGGAGACGGTCGAAAGTCCTCTTTAGGATAATTGTGAACTATTGACATCTACAGAACACAATCACTTTAGTGATTCTTCACTATACATCCATTATCTTTCATCTATCTGTATTACTAGTAGTCAGGGAGGAGGGGACAGTGGGAGGTTAACCTATGCAGACACGGGGATTAAATAATGCAAACTCCACACTTTGCTACTGATGAAATTTTGACGGATGAAAACTATCTATATCATGAACTGCAATTCAGCTAAATATATATACCTTTAGCCATTGTATGGGCCCTCTCTTCTCCCATTGCTGCTCTATCACGCTCAACAAATCCATACAAAGCGCTCACGTGAGAGTGTTGACATGCTAGTATTCATTTCCAACAATATTAAGCTCCCAGAAAAGGCGGAAAAACAAAGAGCAGAAGTTAACAAAATTATTTTGATTTAACAAAAACTACAGTACATGCTAAGTTCCACCACTGCCTTGAGGAGACATATTTTGCTCTCTTGCCTAATGCCCTTAGTAAAACTTCTCAACGGCAGCCTGTCTGTAGCTACAGCTGAGACGGGCCACATCATCAAGGGGAGGGGCTTGGGACAAAGAGGTCTTCTCTTCTCCCAACCCTGAGGATAACTTTATCATGAATGTAACATCCTTTTCCAAGAATAAGACACATTGTCCCGCCGCTGTGGGATTAAGAACATGCACTTGCTTAAACAACAGAAAAACGGCCCTCAATTTAGCAGCTACACCAACGCACAAAGCCCCACTATCACAGATGCTGCAGAGCTATGCCATCTGCTAAATTTGCAACAATAGAGTGAAAGAGGAAAACGGGGCACTGTTTTCCAATCAGCGACGGCAATAGTCATACATGTCAGGACTATCATAACTGACAAAGTGCGGAAATAAATAGCCATATTTTATACTGTGGGGAGGAGGGGGATGTGAAAATGTCTCCATGTGGAATTTGAAACCTACAGAGGCATGTCCCTGTTTTAAAAAAAAATCTATATCTTGAAGCATCTACTGGTGACTTTAAAGTGAGAACAGAGCTCTAGGTGTACTCGGATGGGTTTTCGCATCAACAAAAGGCTCTCTCTTAGCTTGACTACGGCTCAGTTCGAGCCAACCCCGAAAGTGAAGGAGCACAAAGATGTGGCATTATTTGGCTCAATGTGCCTGGAGTTTGAAGCAAAGGTCACTGCAAACCACCGACTGCACGTGGAATAGAATCTGATGATTTTTAAAGTCTGTTTTTTTTTTTTTAAGACCATTAAATCATATTTAGGTGTCTTTGTTGAGTACATTCAGAGAACAGTTTGCAAATAGGTCAGTGCACCGCTCAGTATAATGCCATGCCTCTTAAGATGAAAATAGATACCCGTTAGAATACGATACAGCAACTAACACATAGAACACGAGTCACATTATCGGAACACCACACCAGATTGCTATGAAAAAACTAGCTAACATACCTCTTCACATGGTTTACAAATTTATTGTGCCAACTTTAATCAAGATGTTACATGAAAAGGCTGTACTTTTGTTATTTTTCTGCGAGAAATGTGGGCCTTCAAGCCCTTGGAAGGAGTCGTTATATTCAATTATCAAAGCGCAAGGGTATTTGATCCAAACATGGAAAAAAGACAGCACAAGGCAATTGGCTATTTCAAAGCCGACATTAGTGCAGTCCTATCCGTCATTAACCCTCTCATGCATGAATTATGAGGATTTAAATCCGGTTTTTTTCCTTCCCAAAGTGTTTTGGATTTTCCTAAAGCATTTTTTTAAAGTTTGTGGGGGGGTTTTGTCAAAAATGTGTTTGTCGAAGGATTTTTCAAGATTCCCAGGTGGACAGCATGGGTTCTATGATTTCTTACTTATGAAATACTGGATTTACCAATGTGAACATGTTTTGATTTGTTAACAGAATAAATAAACAGATTGATTTATGTTAGTCTATCTCAGCTCCTCTTTGACAGGATATTCTTGTGGACGTGTTTTTTTTTTTTTTGCATGATTCTTCAGCGTCCACTATGCTCATTTAAGAGATAAAAACCTAAATAAACATAAGAAAGAAGCTTCTAAACAACAGTCAACTGCAATGACCGCTATTCACGAAAGAGTTAAAGTGAATTAATCACAGGATCTATGCCCACTGCTGGTACACGTTGCTGTACCTGTTGTAAGTTTTGATTTAAACTATTCAGGTAAATGGCTGTTAATAATGAATTTTCCCTTCATACTTATCTCAACTCGACACTAGCTGTCAACACAGACGACCCGCCTCACTTAGGCATCACTTTGGGCAATCTGACAGATTCCAAACCGGTGGTTGACATTTTACATTTTGGATGTCAGTTCATCAAGTACTGATACTACCTCATTTCAACCAAGTACGTTGGAGCAAGAGGAGCAAAGAAAATCTAATCTTATCTCAAATAACTGGTGGCATGAGTATCACTAACACTTTCCAGTCACTGTATGCAGTTTGTTTTAGGTAATGATCAAAAAACACTCTGACATTTAACTAGCAAAATGCACCTGTAAAGCAAATTCCCTGCTTATCGTCGAGGAACCATAAAGTGATGCCTAAGTGTCTTATGTATGTGGAGGGAGAATTTGTGACTAAAACTGAACCATAAGTGATGTTTAATAGAATAGCATAAGAAACCTGAGAAGCTCCATACTGACATTCAAAGTTATAGTTCAAAGGAACGAGAAAGAACAGCTAAAAAAGGTAAAGAATTCTTCAGTGGAGCTGCCTCGACTTGAATTTAGACTGCATGATATTTATGGAATGTTCCACCAGGAAATTATTCAAACAGGCCATCTTGGAAAGTTTCTGAGTTCAGCAAACTTATTCTTATTGCTTCTGTAATGTCCAAATTGGACCTGATTATGTTGGTCTTGATCCTAAGATAGGAATATCAAGTGTTAGGCACGGCAGGTTCTTTTGTCTTCAGCTGTGAATAGGTATTACTCTTGATTCTCACAGGGGTCAAGGGTAATATGTCTAATGAAGGGTCACCCTCCCCTTTTAGACAACCTCATCAGTGGAACTTGATGTTTTCACTTTCATGGTCCAGCAGCTCTGCCTAGTTCTTCTAAGCTAATCTTGCCTGGACTGCATGGCTTTGACAGGGGGAGTAGGCGGGGGTTTCTTCTATAATCCACTGACAGGTTTGGTTCAAACTGTCAAAAAGTGTTCGCCCGTAAAGCTGACATCAATGTCTGGATTGTCTTTGATTTAAATGATGCAGTGCTAGAAAAAAAATCCTTTCATTTAAGACTTTGTTTCAAACTGAGGAGCTGCATCTGATAGTCATGGATAAGGACAGCTTAATCTGGAAGGGACCTTTACAGAAAAAATAACGATGATACAAATAAGCCAATTGCTCATATACCAAGCGCAGAGGTGTACCATCCAAAAGCATCGAGATCACATGTATCTTCAGGCTGAATCAGACCTAATGACATCACATGCATAACTGTGATAATTAGCGTAAATGATGGAGATATTTTCCTTTAAATCATTTGTGCAGAAAATCAATAAACCCAGTGCATTCAAGTACATATAAAGTGTCTGACAGCTGGAATTTTCATTGAATATTTGCTCCAAACTCATAACCCGACTGGATTTTTTTTTTTAAAACGCAAATGGAACCGTTTTTCTGTCGAGACGCCCTGTTTTTTGTTTTTTTGGTTGCCATTACATTTAACATGAAAAATATCCCCACATTCTCGTGTAATTGTGGTCACACGAGGACTCGAAAGAAAATGTGTCAGTGTAGTGGAGCAAATAGGATTAAATGGTTTGCATGCCAAATGTCTGGAAACAGGAATTCTCTCAAGAGATAATCCCCCCTATGGATTTAACATAGTCCACTCTCAAAGAACTGTATTGGTCTTGGAGGAGCTGAAACACAAATCTCTAAAAACAAAAAGTCCACAATTACGGTGAATTTGTCACCTATAGAAGTTGCACGTTTCATTTCTCAGTTTGAGTGGGCAGGATTCCATCACTGTGCTCCTCTACAGCTCCTCATCATTGTCCAAAACAGCTCATTTCAATCAGAATGATGGAATATCTCCTCTTACCTTTAAGACTTCCATGGGCGAATGGCTCCCGGTGGCCCGCCGGACGTTGTGGTGCAGAGGGTCACCGCTCCGCCTCTCAGGGTCCACCCTGGACTCTTGACCCCGACGATGGGGAACCCGCTGCGGCTCTCGGAGCTGGACCGGCGGGCCGGCGGCAGCTGGCAGAGGAGGGAAACTCTGATGGCGCTTCCAGAGGCCATGCAGGTCCGGCGGAACGCTGAAGACCCCAACCCACCCGAGGGGCAAAGAGCAGAGGGGAGGAGTTAAGCATGCCAGGCTAAATAATAAGGCTATGGCATTTTCCTGAGCCATCCTGAGTTTGAGAGCAATATGAGGTATTGTAGTAGAGTACAATGTAATGATTGAGTGAGAGGGAAGCCAGGGATTCTTTTACTAAGAATATGTTATTGTTCTGAGAGTGCGGGTGAAAGATGCATTTATGTTTCAGGGAATCCTGGCAACATGAGAGAGTAGAAATGTCTAGATTATTCAAAAACATATTTTGATATAACAGCAAAAATGATTGCTGCACACACTGTATAAAACTGCTATAGCTAAACGGACAATAACCTAAAAGACAGAAGGTCCAATCTTCATTATATTCATGGTCTCTGCTTTGTTTTGAATTAAATTAGGAGGAAAAAATAGTAAACCGCGCTTCAGTGTTAACGGGGATATATATTTGGTTGCTTCAAGTCATACCATTTCAAAAACTTGGACCAAAAACATACAGTTTATCCATGTAACTCTTGGTTTGATAATGGCTTGTTTAAGCTACATTCTCACTGCAGGTCTTTCTGGGATTGATTCTTTTCTTTCTTTTTTTGTTGCTTTTTTGGTTGTTCACATTCATAATCTACATCTTTGATGCTACCCACATGAACATCAGTTCTGGTGTTGTTGTTGACGTCTTGTTTTGTCTATTGTTTTCCACTCAGAATCTTGACATCCGTCTCACTTTAGTGGCGTAAAGGTCGGATGAATTGTGACATGAACGTCAGGACTGCTGTCGCTTTGAAAAATATCAAATAGGTGTCCAATTTAGGTCCATATATGAAACAGAGCTAAATTGGAATTGAACTATTTGGATTCTTTGTGGCCTGTATCGTTCACATTTTCAGAAAGATATTCAGATCAGGTCACATACTGTATGAGCAAACAAAGTGGATCTGGACCACATTTGACATAGAATCTGAATGTAGCTCATGAGCCTTTCCCATCAGTACTCAGCTGTACTCAGCTTAATGTGATTTATGCTGCCTCACCTTAGCTTGCTCTGTCTTTATGAGTACGGTTAGAAGAGTAAGACAGCCCCAAAACTCTAATAATGTAATTTACAGGTGACACAAACGTGGCATGACAATAAATCACATTGTGACAACAATATATCTGCTGAATCTTGTCACTGGACCACATTCATGGTTTGACTACTGCCATTTTCCCCCATTGAGGACCCCAGATATCATTAAATTACACCTTTGTTGTCACTGTGTTTGTTTTAAATAGAGTATTCTCATGGACTCATCACATTTCGTTGTCAAAATTCATCTTGTGTTTTATGTGCAGCGACAATAAAGGAAGTCTAAGTCTTTATGACTTGTCCATTCACTGGCCTGGAACCCAGGCTAGGTAGGTGCTAGAACTGTAACTGGTAAAAGAAACCAGCACTGAATGTAAATGAAAAAACGAGTCGAGTCGAGCTGGCACTATTGAAAAAGTGGCATTATAGAGGAATGGTCCAGCCGTCTCATCTTTATCTTCATATCACTTGAAGTTCAAAATATGCTGCATTGCCTGCTCCCTTTCCTAAAATTTTGCTACCTATTGACTCGTAAACTAAATAGGCGATTCGTATAATGTAAAACAATGGATAGCAGACAAAACATGGGACAAATTGTTAAATGGTTAAATCTGAGCTGAAATAGTGATGTGAGCTGAAATATTTTTTTCTACCCCTGTCAGAACTCCAAATTGAGCATTCTATTTTCAAACTCAAAAACTAAACCAAAAATTTCAGAATTTGCCAGATTTATATGTGATGGAGCAATGACGTGTTTTAAACCGCTGTCTTGGTCAACTAGTTATGGCCAAATATGCCATATGTGATCAACTTATCGCCTATAAAAGATGCACATCAGGGAAATTGAACTATTTAAAAGTGTGATTTTCAATAAGGGACTCCTGTTATCTTTCTAAAAACTTAAAGGACGTATCTATGCCATGCACTAGTTGAAAGTTTACACATTATAACGTAGCTGGCCACAAATGTATGCAGCATTTTTTTCAAAATAAAAAAAAATTATTAGAGAAAATAACAATCCATTAAGTTGTTTTGAAGCTAAGATAATTTTCTCATGGCTGCATTTACACTTAAAAGAGGCTAATTTGATCCGATTTGTCAAAATGGGTGGTGGCAGTCACAAAAAAATTATTCAGGATGCTTGAAATAGGGAATTACATAATTGGTTATGTCTACTAAGTGGCCTTCCATCAACAGCCAAAGGTTTGCTAATGTTGAAATTGGTTTACCCACTTTTCTCTGCTAGTTTAGTTAACGATAGGGAGCATGCACCACCGCACTCCCAATAAGAGTCTGATACAGTATCTGAGCCTTTTGGAAAACCTTTAATCACTCCTGGATTTATTCATGTGCGCCACACACTCTGAGCAAAAAAAATAATAATGCTGCATTTGCTAGCAAAAAGCAGCCGCGCATCCCAAAATGAAATGGATCTGGCAGTGTACGTGCTGTCAGGATGAGGCATTCCCCGACCAGAGATCCTTTTGATAAAACCACTCCAAATCCTCTCAGCCTGTGCAGCTGTGCGATAATCGTACTAATTAGGCTGGCATGTCAAATCAAGCCCCGGTCTTACAACTATCCCTTAAACGTTGCAGGTGCTTCGGGTCGAGGGGGAAAAAAAATAAAAAAACTTTCCTTTATTTATTTATTTTTTGCTTTCTTTTTCCAACAATACAATGAGAGTCACGGAAATTTGCAACGCAGTTCCTCAAAAAATTGCGCAGATTATTTCAGGTCTGGTTTCGGCTCTTGTTTATGACTAGTTCCACATAACCCACTTAGATTCGTTGCATTCTCAGACTGGGACAAAAGTGCAATTCATTCAGTTTTCAGTATGCTTTTGTAATATTGAGTGTTGTCCAGACCCTCGGGCTATAACTGGTTTGCATATGTTGTTTGTTTTTTTTTTCAGAAACACAAAGCCCAGATTCCTTTCCATGGAGGGCTGTCAATAGAACTTTTCCCTTTAAATAGATACATTTGCTGGTTTAGTCAAAGGCCAGTTACCAGCTGTGGACCAGTGACCAGCTCATTTAACTGTGAATCTTGTTACTCAGTCATTTCTAACTTGTCTAGTAGAGCATTGCTTTGTTTATCCACCTTTTATTGTAAATTCCCCTATTTGTCTTTGTCTTAATGAAAACAAAATACACATAAAATAGAATAAGAAACAATCCTAATTGAAACTCCCTGATAGACAGAGTTACATGTGGAATAAAGCAGAACCAAAACAAAAAGCTGGCCTCATTAAAGCCACCACAGTTCCTTTTTGGTCACTCAAACAGATCAAACAGAGGAGGCCTTTACAGAATCTTACCATTCTGCTTCTTCACATATAAACAGGATGGAACTGGGCATACTTAAAAAGGGAATGTGAAAAGTGTAATAATTTCTTAACTGCCTTTTGAAAATGGGCAAATGATCCTTCCTATGGTGTTAGGGTCCCGACGGACCCGTTTTGAGTTTTAACATGCATAAAAGCACTTCATACATTTGTTTTTTGAGTTGAAACTTTTGGACTTTGTCAGGGACTTCCATTAGTAAAATCTTTTTTTTTTTTTTTTTACAAAATTATAAAGTGCTCTGGTAAAAAAAGGACTTTTGTGGTGTTCGGGTCATTTGTGACCCGGTTAAAATTTTCTATTATAAAACAATAAAAAATGCCCAAAATTAAATCATGAACACACAGTCAACCAACAGCCTCTTCCTCCAACCACTTGAGCTTCATTTAGGGGCTTTTCTCTTTGCCTTTTTGCAAGAACAAACAAAGGGAGACATGTCCAGGCTTGTCAAGCCATTTGAGTGTAGAGGTGGTGACTTGCAGAGTACACATCTCCAATTCACAGGATGCAACAATGAGGAGAAGATTAACTGTAAATGAAGCTTTGGATCACATCTTTGCTGCAAATGAGGCAGAGGACACACAGGATTTTAGCGATGGAGATGAGCAGGCCTCTGAGAACGAAGATGATGTGGAGTACCAATTGGAAGAAACAGACACAACTGATCAGTCTGAAGAGGAGGTCACTGGTGCTGAAGCTGCTCCTGCTGAATCATTCCAATCCAAAAGGGGCAACATCCGTTGGAACACAGTTCCTCCTGATGTGCATGGAAGGACAGCTGCTGCAAACATCATCAAAATGACCCCTGGGGTCACGAGGTTTGCTGTGACAAGAGTAAGTGACATCAAGACGTGCTTTGATCTTTTTTTGCCATTATCCCTAAAAAAAGTCATATTTGCTATGACAAACCTTGAGGGAAAAAAAGTCCATGGCAACACATGGAAAGACATTGATGAGACGTACCTGGATGCCTACATTGGTGTTTTCCTCCTTGCCGGAGTTTACAGATCAAGCAATGAACACACTAAAAGTGTCGCTTTTTGCAATACATGCATCTAAACACACACATACACACACAGGCATGTTCTTTGCACAGAGTATTGATAGAACAAGTACTTGATTTCTTTTGATGTGATTTTCTCAATTGGTTTTTGTTTATTTATTTGCAAATCTTTGTTTTATTGTAATTTATTATTATTTATGACTGTTCTGTTTTTCATATTGTTAAATATTGTTTTAAAGTTCTATTGGTTGGGAAAAAAAGACTTGTTTTTGCCCTTTTCTTGAAGCAAATATATACGGGTCCAAAATGACCCGAAACACCATAGACGTTACTATATTTGATAATATTAAAATTAAAATCTTTTTTTTGTTGAACATTTAAAAAATTTGTTTTAATATCTCTCAGTTACACCCAGGTAACAGAACAACTGATTATTTTGTTGCCTTCTACTCTTAAGGTTCATTTGACCACTTTTATGACATTGAAAACGAGGGGTATGCTGTTAAAACAAAGGCCCAGGGGGCCACAAAAAAATATTAATACCAATCTTTTCATGGATAAGGGAGCCCAACCAGCTAAACAAGAGTTAAGAAAACACTGGATGATAAAAGATAGTTTTTAGGGTATTTTATGGCTGATTTAATACACGGGTCCAACATGACCCGCTAACACTACAGATGGCAGCAGAAAGCTAACACCAGAGGAAGGTTATACTTCTCATTTTTACAGAAACAGGCATGTTGGGTCGTGCGTGCCAGCTAATGCACATTTACAATGAGGGATAATCACATTTTAGAGAGAACGTCATTAGCTTTGTCGCACGTTCAGCTGACTTCACAACATTGGCCATGGCCGCGCGTCCACGACGAAAGCCGTGAACCCGAACTAAAAATTTCAGATGCGTAACTTTTCCCGTTACTCAGAGTATGTCGGCTCCATGTGTTAAAGGTCCTGTGAGCGTGTGAGGGACTTTTAATACGATTGCTTCAGATATAGCAGATTACAAAAATATTACTTCCATTGTACATATGCGTAGTGGAAAAAAGTAAAGAATTTGGAGAATTAAGGAATATGCCCATGCTAAAACTTTGCAGACTTTAGGAACAAGTGGTCAAGACACTCTTTTGAATAATCATCTATACAGGATGGAATTCACTGGTCATGCATTATTTGTAAGTTACATAACCTGTGTTTCATTTCAGTTTAGAAAGTAAAGACTTTATCAGAGTAGTCTGGAAGTTCTTTCACAGCTTAAATTCTGAATGTATACATCCATTTTGAAAGTCTGGTTTTGGTCTCACTGACACAACAACATGATGTGCCTTTCTCTTGTGTCATGTATAAATATGCAGAGGCATGGATGTGTTTAGCTCTGGACAACAGAGGGAGTGAGTGTGTTTGGATATATGTCTGTGTGTGTGTGGGTGTGGCTAAGTTTGGATATATGTCTGTGTGTGTGTGGGTGTGGCTAAGTTAGGATGATGGCCTGATAATTATCACCTGTGTCTGCCCATGGAGTTTGATCTTTTGTTTGTGACAGAGAGGGTTGACATAGGGGCCGATATTTTCTGTTAACCGCAAAGTAACCGCAAAGTAACAAATCAATAGCCAAAGTATCTTTATATTTAATATACAATCTTGTCAACGTGTATTGTGCAAGAAGAAGAAAAATAAACACCCTTCAACAAGCATTGGAGCCAAGTTTCATCATTAGAGTCAGCGAGTCAAACAGAGCCCTACGTCCTTCCCTCAGTGACTAATTTGGAGTGCGATAGTCACCCTACATTGTCAACAGAAAATAGGCTAAGATCCTTCCAATGCCTCACTGGACTTGTGCGCTTTGGACAACCTAACCACTTTGGATGGTAACCGTGAGTAACCTTGAATGAAAGGAAGAAGCACATCACAACCCATGGTGTTTGAAACTCAGTATATTGCTGCTGTGAAGTTTATACTTGCTTGGACATAGCTGATGCTGGTTTCTGCTGCATATTGGATGCGTATGGATGCTGTGGCTACTGTGTGATGTTTCCTAAATTGCTCACGACCAGAAAACTGTTGGAAAGAAAGATTGCTTGTTTTTGCAACTCAAATTGAAGTTGGATGTTGGTGCGTTTACTGCTGAAACTCAAGCTTGAATTGGAGTTGGGATTTGGAAGTAAAGTTGGCTTGTTCTTTATGGAAATAAGATTTGTGCCAAAACAAAGCAGCTGAGTTGGATGTGGTTTTGACACAAATGTGGAAAGTGACATGTTTAGTGCTTCTGTTGTGCATGCACACTGTCTGATGTCAATATGAGTGAATCAAAATCTGGTTCAAATACAAATGATCCTGAAACCGTTAAAAGGAAAGTCATTCTCACTGAAAAGGCATTGGGGTGTAAAATGGAGAAACTCCAAAAAGAACTTCAAGTAAGAGTGAATCAAGTGAAAGGTGTCATCAATGCTTTAAAAGAACTAATGGGGAGTGATGATGATGTTTCACAGGTGCAAACCCAGCTTAATATCTTGATTCAGCTACATGAGGAGACTACTTCTCTGCATGAGTCAGTGATTGAAATGTTACCTGATGTGGAAAAGGATAAACAACAATTCTGGTTTGCAAGCATTAATAAATACAACAAAGGATTCATAGAGGGTGTGACACAGTGGCTCGTGGAAATAAAGAAACCAGTAACAGAATGTGCAACAAATGAAAATGTTGAGAATTACATTGCAGGACAAGTACATGATGATGTTCAGCCAAAAGACAGCATTTCAAATGTTGGAAGCCGAAAGCAAGGATCCAAAAACTGGGTCTTCAAGAACTTCACACTCCTCCACTTCCTCATCTCTTATTAAAGCAAAGGCTGAAATGGCTGCTCTTCTCGCTTGTCAAAACTTTCTTCAACAAAAACAAAAACTGGACCAAAAAGAAGAGGAAATAAGGAAACTGAAAGAGAGATTTGAGCTTGAAGTGGAGATAGCTGCTGTTCAAACAAAGATTGAAGTCCTTGGCATTTCAGGAAGCATCATAAAAGGTACCAGACGTACAATAACTGATGGTGTGTAATCATATGTCGCTGAGGGGGCTCGAACTGTACTTGATGCTGAGATTGACTCATTTGTTCCTGGTGGCCAAAGAGTGCATAGCAATCAAATGGGAAATAAGCCTCATGTAACAAATCCAAATACAAGAGAAAATATTGATGTTGGATCTCATGGACACCTGGTGACTCCCAACAATGTTGATTCAGCTCTTCAGTTTGTAGCTAGTCAACATGGTCAGATGCCTGTCGATGATGATGATGGTAATAATTTGTTATCCATAATGGCAAGGCAAAATGAAATATCCGATATGCTAGTACGACAACAGAACATCTCTCATTTGCCAAAGAGAGAGATTCAGGTATTTGATGGAAATCCACTTCACTACCATGCCTTTTATGAGAGCTTTTGAACACAATGTAGAAGAACGGACAAGTGATAGTGGAGACTGTTTGCACTTTCTGGTACAATACACAAGAGGACAACCACAAGAGCTTGTCCGAAGCTGTCAGCAAATGCCTCCAGACATAGGATATCAAAGAGCTAAGGCTTTGCTGGAAGAACACTATGGTAATGAGCAAAAGATCGCCTCAGCTTATTTGGATAAAGCTCTCTCATGGCCGATGGTGAAAGCAGAAGATGCCAAATCTCTCCAAGCTTATGGTCTTTTCTTAAGAGGATGCTGTAATGCGATGGATGACATACAATATACAGGGGTTGGACAATGAAACTGAAACACCTGGTTTTAGACCACAATAATTTGTTAGTATGATGTAGGGCCTCCTTTTGCGGCCAATACAGCGTCAATTCGTCTTGGGAATGACATATGCAAGTCCTGCACAGTGGTCAGAGGGATTTTAAGCCATTCTTCTTGCAGGATAGTGGCCAGGTCACGACGTGATGCTGGTGGAGGAAAATGTTTCCTGACTCACTCCTCCAAAACACCCCAAAGTGGCTCAATAATATTGAGATCTGGTGACTGTGCAGGCCATGGGAGATGTTCAACTTCACTTTCATGTTCATCAAACCAATCTTTCACCAGTCTTGCTGTGTGTATTGGTGCATTGTCACCTCCTTCAGGATACAGTGTTTGAACCATTGGATGCACATGGTCCTCCAGAATGGTTCGGTAGTCCTTGGCAGTGACGTGCCCATCTAGCACAAGTATGGGGCCATGATACAGCAGCCCAAACCATCACTGATCCACTCCCATGCTTCACTCTGGGCATGCAACAGTCTGGGTGGTACGCTTCTTTGGGGCTTCTCCACACCGTAACTCTCCCGGATGTGGGGAAAACGGTAAAGGCGGACTAATCAGAGAACAATACATGTTTCACACTGTCCACATCCCAAGATTTGTGCTCCTTGCACCATTGAAGCCGACGTTTGGCATTGGCACGAGTGACCACAGGTTTGGCTATAGCAGCCCGGCCGTGTATATTGACCCTGTGGAGCTCCCGAAAGACAGTTTTGGTGGAAACAGGAGAGTTGAGGTGCACATTTAATTCTGCCGTGATTTGGGCAGCCGTGGTTTTATGTTTTTTGGATACAATCCGGGTTAGCACCCGAACATCCCTTTCAGACAGCTTCCTCTTGCGTCCACCGTTAATCCTTTTGGATGTGGTTCGTCCTTCTTGGTGGTGTGCTAACATTACCCTGGATACCATGGCTCTTGATACATCACAAAGACTTGCTGTCTTGGTCACAGATGCACCAGCAAGACGCGCACCAACAATTGGTCCTCTTTTGAACTCTGGTATGTCACCCATAATGTTGTGTGCGTTGCAATATTTTGAGCAATAATGTGCTCTTACCCTGCTAAATAGACCTTCACAGTCTGCTCTAGTTGGTTCAATGTGCAATTAATGAAGATTGGCCACCAGGCTGGTCTAATTTAGCCATGAAACCTCCCACACTAAAATGAGAGGCGTTTCAGTTTTTTTGTCCAACCCCTGTAATACAGCTGTTAAAAGACATAACTGTCATGATTTTTTTTCTTTTTGTGTTCTTTTTCTCCAGTTCTAAATTGTCCCTGGTGGTTTGGAATTGTTTTTAAAAATAGGCTTGTTTTACTGTCTCAGTTTCTTGTGTTTTTTCTTAGTTTTTCACTATTTTCCATTTTCCCTTTACCCACTTTCTGTTTTGTATTTAGATCCTTGTCATTCTCATCCATAGTTCTCCTCAGTTCCCTTCTTTTTTAGTCATGTGATCCATTCCTTTCACCTGTGCTCAGCTTAGCTGCCAACTTAGAATAAGGGCTCCATGGTTTCTGTCCTAGTCAGATCCTCACAGTAGTCATTTCCTCTTCATTCCTGGTGTGCTCTCCTAGTAACTCAGTGTAACTGCTGTTTTCTCTCTAACTTTTATTGGCTTTTGGTTTTAGTCTGTTTTTTTCTCTTGGTTTTCTTCTTTGTTTCTCTAGTTTTGTTTCTTTTCTGTATGTCTTGTTTAGATTTTTTTTTATTTGTTCTGTCGTGTAGAACAATCTGTCATTCCCTTCTTCCTCCTGCCATCATACATTTGGGCAAAATAGACATCCGGAGTTCTTATTCCCCTGTTGATTTATTATTATATTATATGTTAATCTATTCTAAATCTAAAATATCACCTATTGACTCATTAGACAACGTCCATGACGTATTTAACATACGTTTAAAGTTCACATAACCGTTCATTTAAATATGGTTAATATCTGTTTAAAAAATCTCCTACTCAAGGTGTGAACTTTAAATTCCTTCGAACTGTTCCACCATCCATCAGGGATGACCTATTCCTGGAACTTTCTTAATAAGATATATTTAGATGATTCACTTTCGCAGCCATTTATTTATCAGAACACTGATAAAAACCATACCAAGAAAGGTTGTCAATTTCCTACTCTCTGGCTCCTGTATAGCTGTAGAAAACCTGAATACGCACAGCCTTACATGTGAATTTGTTTCCATGCATAATAAGCTTACCGAAACAAATACACACATCTTACTTCTACATTCATTTTGGGTTGAGGGTGTTGTTATATGCTGCTTATGTGGTGTGGGGCATAGTGTAGCAAAATGATTACATTCCAGGCGTGATGGAAAAAAATCTGTGTGGTTCAGTAGGGCTAGTCAGTTTGGCCCCGGGATGCCCATTACACCGTTTAGTTTAAATGAAAACATCTCAAAAACACTCTGTTTTAAGCCTCTCGGACATCTCTGTGCTTCAGCTTAGATGTTTATTGATCCTGCTTGTCCTAAACAGGCAAAACGCAGATTTACAACAACTACTGACATTTGTTGGCTGATGCTGTATTCTAACGTGTAAATAAATTCTGTCAACATCAACAACGTCCACACTCAGTGGCTTGTGTGTCTTTTTTTCTTTTTTTGCGAAGATTTTTTTCCGGGCCATTTCCGAGCAATCGCCTTTTGATCCACTGAGGACCAAAGAAAACCAATTCTCTCCAGTTGACATTTAACAGCTGCCACTGAGAAAAGATTACTCTGCATGTGCGGCTCAGACACACAGTCAATGTGTTGCCGTTGAAAGCTGAGACATAACACACTTATTCATTGACTGTTAAACAACTACCAAAGCTGTTCAGTGGTTGTACGTAGGAGGGAAAAAAGTATCTGTGAACTATTGAACCCACGATGAGACGGAGCGTGACCAACTTAGAATACGATAAAAGAATTCACAGACAACTGAAAAACTCTTCTTACCTTTTTATTTTCATGATGGTTAGCGTTCCCAGGGGCTCCTCTTAACTACTGCCGCAGTTTGAGGAATTAGGTACTTTTAAAGAACCCTCAAGATGCAGGAACTTCCTGAAGTGACACAATAACGTCTCACTTGCATGCTGACACAACGAGAGCAATCAGTCTTGACTTTTTTGACGGGAATATCTTGCGGTTTAATTATGCACACCGGTTTAAGCAAAGAGGATGAGCCATATTGCGGTTTTGTAACAGCAACTATGAGCCACATTACCCCATTAACTGCCTGTATTATGAATTACTCTGCGGATGTAGATGAGTTTCAGTGTGAAATATAAGAATTAAGCGCCACCAGTGTCTGCTGTCCCATTAAAATGCGTATGGAGAAAGTGTGAAGAAGAAAGTAGGGAATCTTTTGAGTGGGGTTCTGGTGATAAATATGTCTTAGGAGTTATTTTAAAACATAACCTGACTAATACATGATGTAAGTGTTGGTTTTGTTCTGACATCAAAGCAGTCATATGTCAGTCAAATGTCAAATTTCCACTTGACGTTGCTTTATATTGAGTTTTGGTTATAGAAACCTGGCTATTCCTTTTGTTAGTAGTAGAGGTGTGGAGTTAAAATGTCAATTTAGAAGCCGATTTCTTTTAACTAACGTTTGCACCAGTAAGAAAAACAGTTTTACTCAGCTTTATTTGTCGGGTGTTAGGGTTAGGGTTAGGTACAATGACAAGATAAATAAAGATATCATATTTTGTTTCCCAAATGTCATTGGATTGTTTTATGATGAATATTCAGTAGGTCAGTTGACAGCATCTTTACTTGATAAAGTAAGAGACCATCTCTTGTTAGACCAAAACACTTGAGAAGCTGGGGAGTCCCTACAGGAAAACCACTGTCTTCAAGGTTATCTTCTGACGTTAGATTTAGGAACTAAACCGGCACACATTTTATACAAATAGAATGTGAAATCAAACTACTTTTTTGTATACTGAATATACAAAACACCGTTTACCAACGCTGATCGTGGACCTACTCTGTACTGACAGCACTTCTACCAGAGCCCATTTCATATCTCCTATTATCTGTCTTTAAATAACTAGAATTTAATGATATGCTCTAAGATCTTACACAGTTTTAACAAAGCTCTGAACCATGAAATAGTCTATGCTATACATTTCACAGGGTCGATGTCCTCGATCATTAGAACCATCAGCATCAAGCCTGAAGACTTACATCCCTCTTTATCAGTGTTAGCTTTGTAATTCCTTGCTTGCAAGAGAGTTTAATATTTTTTTGGAAGAAGAAAATGTTGAAATAATGTTGTACTGTATGTTTAAATGAACCCAAAGCGTGTACCAATATCGTTAAAGGTCTTCTTTTAATTGTTTAACTTTGGCAAATGCAGCCACAGAAAACAGGAAGCATGGTTTGTGATTCACCCGTTTCCATTCTGAAACTGGTCTCTAAAAATGACCATTTCTTTTCCAAACTCTTTCATAATCTATATTCTTTTACGTGAACTTACACTGTGGAATATCTTTCCAACGGATTTCACAACGCAACCACGGACCCAAAAACTGCTATCAGTTTAGTTATTGCTCACCGATTTCATGTTTTTCCGCCATTCAAACGGGACACGTGTGTTCTTGACACTCAGACACACGTTTTAACATGTCAAATAATACTTACGTCTGTCACGGAGGAAAACACGGCTTGTCCATTGTATCCTGCTTCACGGTGTACTCGCTGGAAGAGTGTGCCCCTGCACAAATAGATGAGGCATATCAATTGATTTAACTGGTTGATGTGTAAGGATGCTACTTGTTACAAAGCCAGCTGCCGACACACAGAAGGACAATTCATGGCTACATCTTGTGTTTTCTACCCATGAAAACCAGTTATTCACTGTATCTTCAGCAAAACGGCTCGAATAATGCGGCCTTCTCTCGGCGCGTTGATGTGTGGTCTGTGCATGCAGAATACCACCAGCAAAGGCCTAAAAATATATATCTATGTGGCATTATTGGTTTACTATCACTCTGGCTGTTAGCTGACTTAACTTTGAATGAAAAATCGTGGATATTGTCAACCGCTTATCTGTCGGCAGTTTTCACTCGTATCTTTGGAGGATCTTTTTATTTGTATTCGCAACAGAAGGCTTGGGTATTGTTTCAAAGATTGCATCAAAAGGTACGAGAGGAAGGGTGACGGGACCTTTTCCTCAGATTTAAGCTCTCTGACAGTATCCATCTTAGTTATTCCGGGGTCAGAGGTGCCATTTTGAATTCTTCAAGCATCGATGTCCAGAGTCTATAATGAAAAACGTATCTATGAGCAACTTCTCTATGATAGGCTTGTCTGGACATGTTTCCAGGGCTATTGGGGAATATAAACTTTACCTTTCAGTCTGGTCCAGGGTCCAATGAGGTATCAAACCTCATCACTTGACATAAAAGAAAAAATACCTAAATAACATCACAACAAGCACAAAGAGCAACTGGAGACATTTATTGATATGTGTAATAAGTATTTTACATAACTTTAAACAAATCAACTTGCTGAAAATGTCCACTAGAAGGCGACAAAGTTTAAGAATAAGCCAAACCACTGGTGTTTACTTCAATTGTCTTTTTATTACTAAATTAAAACAAAAAATGTACACATTTCACACATTTCAATAGCATTAGTGCTTTAGATTTTTGTATTTTACATACATACATACATACATACATACATACATACATACATACATAC
>JABUIW010000205.1:1386521-1463924 GCA_013363375.1 Menidia beryllina
CTCTGCTTTGACCTCCTCCTCTTCACAGCATCTGGGTTATGCACACACATGGTTAGTCATGGCCCATGGCCTCCAGCATGTCCCCGGGGCACCGTCCTGTACGGTGAAAGGCATGCCCCAAATCCCCCCCCCCCCTTTCCTCTTCAATGATGAGCTGATAGGTGGATAGTGGCAGCCAAGCTTTTGCTTCCTTTTGTCTTTTCCTTTTCCTATCCCACACAAAAAACCGGGCTCGACTCTGCCACACAAAAAGCTTCTCTTTGCGCTGCTTTAATTTGCCAAATGGAGCTAGATCACATGGTGTTAATTGGCTGTAATTAAGATGTCTGGCGGTGTCTTAAACAGATGCGGTGACGAATTCTGTCTGGGTGTACAATGGAAACCTCGTCTCTGTTGGCATCGAGGAAGACGTTCCAAAAAGTGTTGATTTGATTTAGTGTGTTGAGTGTTTGATTTAAAGCTTTACGACGATATCTGATACGGATTATTTCCTGGATTCTTGTACTTACAGCAGGAGGCGAATCAAAAAGGTGTAGGACTACATACTTTATGCATGACCAGACAAGGCACTCTTCTATATTTTATCGGGGCGAATCGTATTCATCTATGATGCATGATTACAAACGATCCTTCCTGATGGGTTTGGGGATCTCTGACGGCTGAGTCCAACTGCTCCAGTCGCATTTTGCAAATGACAGCCGGGAAGCAAGATACGCATGTGGGGAGGGAGTTATGAGAGGGAGCGGGCCTTTTTTTTTTTGCGTGTGCGTTTGTGTCGGGCCTGCTGTCCAGCATGTCCTCCTTTGAGCCCGTCAGCTGCACCCTCAGTATGTGGTGCAAGTTGTCAGCTGCAGGACCACGTGCTTGACAGCTGTCCCCCCACCCAAACACACACAGACACACACACACACACACACACACACACACACACACACAGACACCTCCTGCTCTCTGGCTGCTGCATTCACTGAGAGGCTTTCCCCCCGTTCGGACTATTAATCAACCACTTACTGTACGAGGTAATTTCCATCCCGGGCTAAAAATGAGCCCGCGGAGGTGAAACTGTGTTGATCACCCATCACGCTCTGCTTTGAATTCTCAACAGAGCCAGGCCTATTAACACGGTACGTCTGGGACGGAACAGAGCCAGACTGTAACAGTCTGCCAGTCAGCGCTCTTATTAAAATTTGAATTTCAGCGTCACATGTGACACAAAGCCCTATTAATAAGAGAATAGAGAAGGACTTTGGCGTAAAGATAATGGGAAAACCCTCCAGACAGAATAATTTACCATGCTATTTTCAACTCTCGGGGTAGTCCCCCCTTTGTCCCCCCAAGGGAGCTTCCAGATACTCAATTTCCCCATCTGCTGGACGTGTGGGAGCAGTGCAGCGTGAACGCTGAATATTCAACCCGGCTCCTCATCTCCACAACAGCTGATTGTGTAAGGAGGCCTGAGGGCGGGAACTGTAACAATAGCTTTTAGAAGAATGAGCCCGTTAAGTGAGCGATGCCTTGTGACACTAGAGTGAAATCAGAGTGGGTGACCACAGTGTGAGATCATGGCGCTGAGGGCCGCTGTGCCAGGCTGGAGACGGAGAGAGGTGGAGGATGGGAATAGTAAGTGCAATAGTAAGTCGAATAGTAAGGTGCACAGCCAAGATGAGAAATAAGAAGATAAAAAGCGATAAGAAAATATTACCAGTTATCTTAAGTTGAGTTGTCAGGGATTCTATGTCTATGTGAAGGAAAGGCACTTTAGATTAAAGCTTTAAAGCATAAACATATTTGAGGCGTCTTTTAATTTGACTCTCTTTTATCAAATTTGAGAATATATTTGTGAAAATACACTATATAAGTGATTATTTCAAAGGCTCTGTTGACCCCAGCTGCCTTTATTGAAAATGGACAGAAAAACAGGAAAGTTGGCAGACTACAACAAGGATGTATGGAATGGGGTCCTCAACCTCTTTCAGCTTGTGTCCCGTCCATGTTCTCTTTGACAAATATGGAGGCAGAAAAACTGAAAGAAGATGGACTGTTTAGGTGACCTCAGAATTTTGGAGAGCTCAGCCTTTAGTGGTAACATCATCAGATGAGCTCTTCCACTGCCCTCCTCTAATCTGACCAAAATCCAGTCAAGGAGTTGTAAATAAGAACTCACGCTGACTTCATACAATGAAAAATTGGTATCCAACCCCTGGTGTGCTTTCTGTCATCATACGTGGCCACAGTCAGCAGAAATAAGTGGAAAGTTATTCTCTTTGGACGAAATCTCATAGATCTGCCTTTAATAATGACGCACAGGCAAGAGCTCTATGCCCTTTGTTGCACACATGGTTATCATATGTGGAAGTTGTGAAATGAAAAAAACATCCAAAGTACTGCGGCAAATCTACAAGAGAAACAAAAAAAACGCAAAAAAACAAGGTTTTTCAAAGATTTGAGGCCCGACACAAAGATTCGGCAGAAGTTCAGACTTCGATTTGATTTAAATTCTGCGTTGGGATCTGAACAGAGCTGTGCAGAAACAAATGGGACAAATGTCAAGAAAAACATAATCTCCAATAGACTTATTAAACACTTATCAGTCAGTTCTGTAAATCCAACATGTAAAGATCAAGCATGATTTATGTTTGAAAGAGTCATAAAGCGACTGAAAATCGTCCAGAAGTTATGGTGCTGAGTTTGGACTGAGTGTAAATCACTCTCTCATTCTTTCTGCCATGTTTTTTCAGAATTGTTAAATCGTCATGTATTGGAGACCTTGGATTTCCAAGCCCCACCAACAGTTAATGCTCAGTGAAAAAGCCTCATGTTGACTGGACATTTGAGCACTCTTTGAAACCGGGGGACGCATAAACAAACGGCCTGATATTGTTACCAGATGAGCCGAAACACTGAGCGCTCCTCCATTTCTTCTTCTTATGTTTTTCTCAGCGTTCCTCCGGTTGTGTCTGAGTCAGGTGTTTGGCTAACTAACACGTGAGGCGGGGGGGTGGGGGGGCAGACGTCTGGTGTGCGAATCCCAGCCGCTTCGGAGCTCTCGTCTTAAGATTTTCTCTCTACGTTTCGACCCTCCTGGTCCAAACAAAACCAATTATTTTTAGTGCTCCGACAGAATACAGTGGGTGGGAATGTCTGGTCTCCTCAGGAAATTGCTCCCACATCCCAAAACCCGTTCCCACAGGCTTTTTTTGACATAATGAAAGTTAAATACATATCGAAATAAACATTTTAACACTTAAAAATGGAGACCCACCCATTCAGGACCTCAGATGTTTGTTTCCGTGCTGGCCGTGTTTGTGTACGAGTGTGTTTATGTGGAACGGGGAGACAGAACCTCTGCAGCGGGGGCCTGGTGGCTCCGTCCTGCCCCCCCCCCCCAGCTCTCTGAGGCAGTGTTTTTTTGGACCGGGGCCCAGGAACCGAGCCTGAGGCGTGCACCGCTCTGCTCCAGCCTCCCCTCCAGAGCGCGCCGACTCTCGCTGACATTACATCAGCCCGGGAGACACAGTGGACCAGTGTGGATGCTGCTTCCCGCTTGTTTTGCAACACACAGTTCAGCTCATCGGTCAAAGGTAGACGTTGGGGGGGAGGAGGAACGGTACCCGGCCATGGCCGTGCGCGTCATACGCGGGATGGAGGACCTGGTGGCGTCGGGCAGTCAGCTCCTCTGGAGCATGGCCCACCAGACCCTGAGGAGGTGGTACAGTCGGGGGCTGATGCCGTGCAGGCGCGTCCTGGAGGCCTGGTTCAGGATCGGGAAGTGCTACCAGGTAGGTGGGCTCTGGGAGCGACGGCGGCACGGGCCAGCTCTGAAGGAAGGAAAAGGAAGCCCGGCTGTTAACCCAGCATGTTTTTCGCGGTTTTCTGTTGGGATTACCTGCTGAATTTCAACTTTC
Source organism: Menidia beryllina (assembly GCA_013363375.1). Lineage (NCBI taxonomy): Eukaryota > Metazoa > Chordata > Actinopteri > Atheriniformes > Atherinopsidae > Menidia > Menidia beryllina. The sequence goes on from JABUIW010000205.1 coordinate 1,390,427, forward strand.
CTCTGAGCCAGCGCTTTTTTCTCATCTGGCCTCATTAGTGTTTGCTTATATGTTTATTTATCGTCTGGGTGAGGAGGCACAAGCTCCCTCTAGGTGAGTCACAAAGTCTTTTTTTTTTTGTTTAACAAGGGTCCCTCTCCTCGCACATATGGCAGTCATTTCAAAAGCAGCATGACCAGCCGTTTGATCTCCTCCGTCTGTCTGAAGAGGAAAAAACTTTCCGAGTTATCTTTGAAACACCTGAATGCTCTCTGTGCAGTCACCAGGTCCTACAGTGGGCGGCCGGATAAATGGACAGGTTTTTCCGACGTGTCACACCAAGTCACGTTTTCCGTTTGGACACCTTTAAAATCAGTTATAAATCTGCACAAACTGCATCGTTTCTATGTTTCCAGAAATAACAGAACTACAAAGCTCATAATCAGATAAAGTATCTCTGAATGGAGTCTTTATCACCCCCCATTTTCTAGCCACTCATCCTATTAGTTAATTACCAATAAGCTTGTGGTTTCCTAGACTTTTTCTGCTAAACGGGGGTTGCTGAGCTAGTCAAAGCCGGACTGTGGGCAGGTCAGCAGCTGATGTTCGTGTTAAGCGAGCCTCGTCAGGGTTTCGTGCTCATAATTGCTGAGTTTCGGGGTGATGACCTCACTGACACAGTCGCGACCCTTCTTTTTTTATGTTGGACGACCCTGTTTTGGAGAGACACAGAGACCCAGAGACCCCTCCCTTCTGCTGGTCAGTGGGCAGCGAGCATGAAAAATAAATTGACGGTGCTTTGCGATGTTGTTTTAACATAACAAGAAAGAAACACTTTATGGAAACTGCTTTTAAGACTTATAGTGAGGTTTCTTTTTTTAACGTACTGAGAAGAGTGACTGATGCAATTTCAGATGTTGAATGTGAGAGTTGACTGTGAGATGCAGTGCCTGCTGACTTGAAAGCAGACTGCTGTTTTGATGCTGCCGGCTCGCTACAATGCAGCATTGATGGATAGGCCCTTGAGGGGAATTGCGGTCTGAACAGACACAACAACTATAAACAGCTGCTAGTGATTTTAAACCCAGTTTAAAATGCATCTTCACTGTTACACATGACAATTATTCAAATATTGACAATAACAAAGAGTCTTGTGCCATCTACTTCAAATAAAACTAGAAAAATTGATTCACGGCTCACATTGCATGTGGACATACAGGGAGCGGGTATAAAGTGGAGATTTGAGAATCCAGAGCAGAATTTGGCATCAAATTAAGCTAGCGTGACATCGAATGGCCTCCTCCAGCCGAATTCGGCCCGCAGAAGCGTAAATCTCATTGAGGTTTTGGGCAGTGAAAAACAACACTATAAAAGTGGCTTGCGGTGTGTCGGAGCGAAACGACAGCTCTGTTGTGGCGCTGAGGGACAACATGTACCAGGATCCTAAAGTTTAACACCATGCCGGGGCGCCTGGCGTGCCACTACCTGGACGTCAACACAACCCTAGCTTTTCCACCCGTTTGATGCCACATGTTTTTTTTACTGAAGTCACAGTTAGAGGCAGTTGACGGCCTTGGGTTAATAGTGTCAGAGCAGCCAAACGGAAATAAAGCACGCCTACTGCTGTGACTACTGGAAAAACTATGTAGGTTTACAGGATTCTGAGAGAGGAAAGCAGTCTCTACAACCGAGTGTGTTTCGCTGTTTCTCAGATACTCAGATCTTTTAAATGTTTAAAATGTAGAAATTCTAATAGTAGTTTTACATAATATCATTTGACCGTAAGAGTAAGTGATTTGAACCTTCTGATCATGCTTTGGCTTGGAAACAAATTGACAAAATTGAAAGCTCTTGATAAAAAAAGGTAAAGTTGTTTAATGCTACATGGATCAACTCTTACACATACAGAAGCCCAGATCTTGATATAAATTGTATACACACCGGGAACTAATTTTAGTAACATCTAAGTGCAATGTGTTTTTAACATGTGTTGGGATACATAAAGGAATACATAAGATTCTAAAAAATATTGCAAAAGAGATCTTAAAAATATTCCTCATATAAATTATAGTATTGAAATAGTTCAGTTTTCGAACAAGACTATATTTTCCTTTTTATTTATTTCTTTGCTTGAGGGAAAAAAACCTGTGATGATGACTTTTCAGGGATTTTCATTAGACGGCTGTTGATGCAGCGGATAGATGTGTGGGCGGATAGGGCAATATAGCGGATTCCAATTGTGGAAGGATATTAAATCCTTTGTTTGAGTTTCAGACAAGAACTGATTTCAGGCTGGCATGTCAATGGTGCAGTATTTTAAATTGCTTTTTTTTTTTAATCACTTTGGAGTGTGATCTTGAAATAACTTGGATATTTTGGGTTTAGTCAGTGACTCCTTTTACCTATTTGTCCGGCATAAAGAAAATCATGACACTGAGGTGAGTCACTGTTTTCAGCTCCCTCAAAAGAGGGAGGTATTTGGAATTTGGAGTTCAACTGTGGTGTCGCAGTTTTGAGTTCAGCTCAAACATGCAGATGGATGCTTGAGTGGTTCAATTGAATCTAAAGTCGTATGCAATCTTTTCTTTTTTTTCATAGATGACAGAGGGCCGTCTGTGCCAGGTTCACCTCCTCGATGACAGGAAGCTGGAGCTGTTGGTTCAGGTAGCCTGTCTGTTTCATTTAAATTTTCCAGTGAGATGCGTTTGTGCCAGGATGGAAGTCTGACACCATGCTCTTTCTTTTCCTTGACTTAGTTGTGTGATTCTATTTTTCATTGTTACATTTCAGCTTGCATGTAAATTTATTTTGTTTCCTTTTTGCTCAACCCCTCCAGCCTAAGCTACTGTCCCGTGAGCTGTTAGATTTGGTAGCATCCCATTTTAACCTGAAGGAGAAAGAATATTTTGGATTGTGCTTCATAGATGATACGTAAGTACCTCTCTAAAAATATTCTATCAATGTTAAATTACATTGACTGGAAAGTTTCATTAGTGACAAAAACACTGGGAGGGAGAAGTAAAAGATATAAGATAAAGTATAAGTATGTATTGTTAACATTGCATTCAACCCTGTTGTCCCTGCTTAGTGGCCAGAATAACTGGCTCCATCTGGATCGTAAAGTCCTTGAACATGACTTCTCCAAGACTTCTGGGCCTTTGGAACTCAAGTTTCTTGTGAGGTGAGTGCACCTAAGTCAGACGCTTCTCAAATGTTTCTACATTTAAAAACATTGAGCGGAGAAAAAATGTGCATATTTGCCACTGAAAATATCTGTAATACACTATTAACTGTTGTCAGTTAATAAAGAACTTGAGGGCTTTGCCTCCCTTTAGGCTTGACCTTAACCAGCAGGTGGCAGTGAAAGAGTATAGTTAAAGTTTAGCTGCTTAAAAATGTGCTATGTGTGGATTTTAGACAATGGTGGCAGTGTGAAATATACCATATCTTGTGTCGTGCTTACCTTGTTGACCTAAAATTAACTTTTCACAGGTTTTATATTGAGAGGATCACATTCTTGAAAGAGAATACAACAGTGGAGCTGTTCTTCCTAAATGCGAAATCTTTAGTATTTAATGTAAGTCATTTTCAACAGTATTTCAATATCTTATGTATTGTACAATGTTATGGTATATATATGGCATATGTTTTATTTGAGGATAATTCACCCAGCTGTTGATCAAATGTCATTTTTAATGGCCAAGTGAGTTGTTTTGATTGAGGAAGGGCCAACTTTAAGGACACAACATAGGTATCAAATGAATTATTTGTATCTGTTATCTGCACTTAAAGCATTTTACCTATTATTTATTTATTTAGTTTCTTTCTGCAAAATTGAAGTTTTAAAGGTCTGAGCTAATCCCGTTTAAACCTCAATCTTACTGAGATCCTTACGATTACCTTACTAGGTAATACGCAGGTTTTATCCAGTAGTAGAATGCTATCTTTAGTGACTTTAGGAAAATACATATATCCTGTCATATAAGTGGATTGAGAGCCTGACACTGGTAATAATGCTCTATTAAAATATATATATGCATGCATAAACTTCCGAGTGTGGCTGAAAATAATATTGCACTCTAAAGTTGGTTTCTGTAGGAGTGGGCACGCTCCTTAGTTGTTGCTAAGAGGATACAGGGAAGTACAACTGCAAAAGGGGCACATGAAGGCAGCACAGGATCAGACGTTGCAGGCAGTGCATTTTTATTCTTTCGCGGGGAGAGCAGACTGGTCACCATGGGAGACGGAGACTGTTGAACCTGCTTTCGGACCGTACCACTTTACCGAGGGGTTCCAACTTCAAATAAGATCTTTAGATTGACTTTATATTCACCTTTGCGAGGTTTACTTTGTATAGTAAGTTTTAGTATAAATCGGTGCTGATCCATTGTATGGAGTCCTACGCAGTGTCCGTTTAAAAAACCGTTTCGACTCTGCAACAATGGTTCAGGCGGTAACGGTGGGACCGAGGTACGGGCTGGAAGTGCGGGACGGGAGGGCTTTCAATCGAGTCAAGTGGTCACGGCGGAGCGCACGTCGCTGTCTTTAAGTACTTTTAAACCCACGCAATTCTGCTCCTTACTCCAGGAGACCATCGAAGTGGAGAGCAAACATGTTTTCAAGTTAGCAGCATTCGCATTGCAGGTAAGAAAGAAAGCCTTTTTCCTTAGAGGACCGTTGTCACTCACCCAAACATGTGAATGAGGGCGGACGGTCGGGGCAGGCAACATTAACATTTGTGTCGGGGGGGGGGGGCTCAAAGAAACGTAACCTTTTTATATTCAAATAGCTCTCTTTGAAACGAAAACTACCTTTTATGACGAAGTAGTCTTTGCCCTAGGGTCCTGGTGAAATTTGATGATATAGAATATAAACTTTTTCTTGTAGCAGATAGCAGATATTAGCATACATGTCAATAAAGAAAATACTGGTTTCCACTATAACGGCGTTGCTAACCACATGATTTTCTCATTGTCTTTAGGAGGCTAAAGGAGATTATACCAGGTAAGAAGTGACCACTTTTCTAAATAATAACTTCAGAGACATATATATATATATATTTATATATATCATTTATTTATAAAGGTTGGCAGCACTAATATCCTTATTGCTCCTCTTGCGGTGCTCTACAAAGAACCAGAGTTAGGTGTCCTAAATAATGTGTTAATGTACAACTTAACTTGCTTGGATTAGATTTTTCTGTGGACGCTTCCTTCTGTTAATAATTGCTTGGATTTTGCTCTTGACATTGAACTGAACCCCTGCTGGCTCGTTGCCATCCACATGGCCTACAGAATGCTTCCAAAGTCCAGGATACTCCTGTTGCTTGTTCCACTAAATCCGTGTTTATACTATAAACACCAAGAACACAGGCTGCTGTTTCTGACATATAACATTGCATCATCTTTAATTAAATGTCACATACCCCTATGCTTGCTGCTGTTGGCACACATGAACAAACAAAATGATGCGATGACGTTGTTGTAACGCTGTTTTCACCGTTTGCCTCAGGCTTTGAGGAGTAAAGGGTATTAGCTGTCATTAGTAAACACGGCTCGGTGTCTGATAGAGTGACTGGACAGTCTGAGGCAGTCCAACCCGTGTGGTCTCTGTGCCTCCAAAGGCCTCGCTGTCCATTATGCAAATACAAAGATTTGTGCACTGTAAGGAGTAGCGCACGGCAAGCTTGAATGGTGATGTATGCAATGCTGAAAAAGCAGTTTGACTTCATCGTGTCACACCGCTGCCTTTTGTTTTTCAGCGAGAAAGAAAGAAAAACAAAAAAACACAACTAAGTGCAGCTCCTCTCAAGCTTTTTACGCTATTCATTCACAAGCACGGTGTGCCTAGTTGCAATGACTATTTACTAATAGTACTAATAGCTATTTATTACAGTTTCAGCGCAGCTTTATTGTTTCGGTTTGAAATTACTTTTCTCTTGAAGCGATGGGTGCAGTGTGAACTTTCACTTCATATGGGTGTGGGGCTTGGCTGTACTTTGTCCTGCTTCTGAAAGCACAATAAATGACAACTGGCCAACAGATCTTTTGGAATCAGCAAAGATAGGAGCTTTTGTTCTTTTTTTCCCCCTTGCATACAGACCATCCTTCTCTCTGTCAGATTATGGCTTTTTATGTGTAAACTTGGATTTACACTTGTTCAGTTTTACCTGGCATCGATTACAAGGCTGTAGTCTGTTTGGTTCTTTGGCATGAAAGCTATAGAAAATAGCTAAATAAAGACCTTTGTCACTTGAGCACATCAGATGTACATCCTAATATCAAATGTCGCTCCTAAACTAGCTCATCCTTCACTGTCCCGTGGCAGTATTTCTCTCCCCTGTCAGTCGTCTCCTTTATTTCTTTTTCTCAGAGAGGACAGGCATAGGAAATCCCCTCACCAGGCACATAATATAAATGGGCCTCCTCCTCCCTGTATCAGCAAAGGGGTCCTAGAGCAGGAAGATTAGTTGCAAAGGAGTCAGAGAGCTTTCCTCCTCCAGCCAGCCGCCTTAAGAGGGATGAGCGAGACCCACTGTCCAATTGCAGACAACTTGGCGTCAGGGGGACACACTGGTGGTGGTGTGGGCCGGCCCCCTGCGGTGCATTGAATTAATGCGCATTCAGGTTTCTTATTGTACTTATGTTCCTTTTATTGTACTTGTGTTGTATTTTACACAGGAGCACTTCTTTACACTTTACAACCCTCCTCCAGTTGTGACCAAATGCAACAAGTTCCAGTTGTTCTCTGAGAGTTTGTCTGCATTGTGGAGGTTGTGGGTAATTACTTAATTGATTTATGTCTTTAATTATGCCTTGAGAGCTGCTGGGGGATTTATTTTTTTCCTCTCATATAATTGGAATCACCTCCCAAGCACAAGCTTCAGACACTTGCGCGTCCTGGAGTATATTAACTGCTGGCGATTTTAAATTAGCTCCAGTTTGAGTTATGTTCAAAAAGTACCGCTCATTAACAGAATTACACGCAGTTTTTGTCCGCAGTTCTATTTGCAGGTGCAGCCTGTAGTTAGTGGTCGGTTCCCAGCGAGCAGCTCTCTCATTGTGCATCCCTCCGAAGTCACCAAGTCTGGTCCCTGTGAAATAGCTGACACATGAGCATTATCTCTCCCACACGGGGTAGGCTGCGCCGGGCCGGGCCGGGCCGGCTTCAGGAATGGCCCCCACGCCGTAGGAAGATAAGAGACGTCGTAATGAATTCCAGATTGCTGACACGGCAGCGCGGCCGCAGACTATATCACCCCAAGAACGCCGGGGCCCGGCTCCCCATAAAATGTATGCCATCAAGCATGCAGCCAAGTGCCGTGGCAGCAAAACCCAGTCAAGCACGGAAGAGCTGAAGAGTGATTCAAAGGCCTCTCTGCCCTTGCAAGAAGCCCGCTCTTGTTTTTTGTTTAGTAAGCTGGTTCACATAACTGGATCATTAGGGTTCCGTTGTGCAGTATCAAAGGATGTTAAATTTCATTGCCTTTTCAATAAGAGGGGTTAAATTGATGGCCATAAGTCCACTTAAGGTCAAACGGCTATTGGCTTAAAGTCCTCCAGCAGTCTTACTTTGTTATATTGAGGTAGTTGTTATAGGCTTAGCAGAGGGTGTTTAATCGCTTTATATTTCATATAATCTGACCTGCCTGTTAAAGCCTGTCTGGGTGGCCAAGGTTTTTTTTTTTTTTTAAACAACAGTGGCCCGTCCAATACTTTTCAACGCAGGCGCAAGCTGCCAAGTGTTTTTGAATGGCTTTTGTTCAGATCATCAGTGAAGTGAAGCCAGAGCCATGTTTGTGAGACAGACTGTAAATCCAGGAAAATGGGATCGGCCCGTAGTTGACAGCGACTAACGCCACACGGACGATGGTGTTTTTCCTCTGGCTTCTTTAGCAGCTGTATTTGTTGTTTTATCCCGTGGGATCTTTGGTTTCACTGTGAAGGTGGGAGCTTCTCTGTAAAAGCAGATTTTATGTTCCACCGTTCTGCAATCAGGGAGATTATTCTCAAGTCCAAAATATTCAAGGCGACGTTCTCAGTGGACGGGCACAAGTTCACCGCAGGGTCAGATTGCAATATTTGATGATAAACTGTAAAAAAAAAAAAAAAAACAAGAGCTGCATCTCACACTGTACAGGTCTCAATTATAATGTTTATTGTGAAAATTCATGACTGTAATAGAAAAAGACTGAACAAATATGACTGGTGGTAATGTAGAACAAAGGCTTACATTTGGAAAACATGATGCTGATGATTTCGGTTTGTTTCACAGCCACCTTGAACTCATCCAAAGTGTTCGAAAGTTGAATGTGAGGCAGGTCAGGCCTGGCTTAAATTGGATCACACAATAGGACGATGACCCGAAACGCAGTAACAATTCAATAAAGGAATATTTGAAGGAGAAAAGAATCAAGGTGCTCTGATGGTCCAGTGAACCAGACCTCCGCTATACTGACATGCTGTGGGGAAGCTGAGCAGAAAGGAAAACCCAATTGGAACTATAACATTTGGAAGGAGTGTGTTATCCTTCACATAGACTGAAAGGCTGATAACGACACACAGAAAATTTTAGCCTCCAGTGACGGCAGCTGAAAGCAGTTCTACAGGCTTTTTCATGTAATGCACTTAACTTTTCACACACTGCTTCTGTATTTGGTTTAGTTTTGGCTCAATATAAGTTTAAACACGTTGTGTGATTTTGTACTTACTTTGCAAGACCTGGTGAACGTAGACCAGATGGACATTTCTTTTATGATGCTCCTTCACATAAAACGTGGTGTACTTTCTTTCTTCACATGATGGTGCATTGTTGTTTAGAACCAGCATGAGGCAGCTTTCAGAATACTTTTCTCCTAGAAACGACTCCCGATAACTTAAAGGCTCTGCATGCGCCTTTGTAAATGAGATCTGGCAGGACATGAATAAAAGCCAGGTTTGGTCTTGGCAGGCAGTGCTAGTCTTTATACTGAATATAAAACAAGATCCAAACAATACCCTGGCGTCGCACCTTTTCTAAAAAGGTTTGCAAATATGAATCATTGCTCTCATGCCTTTAGATGGAAATTCAGAGTGCTTTGAAAGGTCCGACATGTGGAGAAATATTGTCTACACATTTTTAGACTTTGGCTCGAGATTATTGTGTAAACATTTACCTTTGCTGTCCACATGTGGGTATAGAGCGCTTATTTTGAGATCATAACAGCACATTATAGATCTGTTACTGGGATCCTCGTGTATAGGAGGAGCACTTTGAACATTATTCGTTCCTGCAGATCACAATCAGCTTTGGTTGTACCTCACTGTGAGACTTTCAGCCTCTAGGGCAAAATAAATCACTGTTTCCAGTCAAAACAGATCTGGATAAGACACAGAGATTGTGAATGGACGGGTTCCGTTGTTGTTAAAAAATGTCTGTGTGTGTGTTTTCTCTCTTTCTTACAGTGTTGAAAGTGCCACATCAGACCTAAAGCAGCTTCCAGTCCTGCCCACCAGAGTGCTAAAAGAACATCCATCTCTGAATTACTGGTAAGATATTTGAATTGTGGTGATACATGAAAACAAACAGTGAAAGGTGGGTAGGTTTTTTTCCCCAAGTAGTTCTATCGAATAAATCATTCTTCTATAGTATTTGAAATTATAGTCAATGAGATAATCACCTAACTCCGGAACTGTGTCAGTCAGCACTTGTCACCACTGACAGGGTCTTTTTAAGATATTGGAATAATATTTAGGCTCTTCTCAAGCAGGGTAAAATAAGGTACTTGTAAGTAGTCAGTATATTATGTATTTATCTGTGTGTGGGGAGGTGGAGGTACAAAGAGGGACATAAAACAATAAATTTTTAGCATTTATAATTAGTCAAATCTCTAAAAGGGTTATCATGGATCACATTTATTTTTCATTTTAATCAGATATACGTTTTTTCACCATTCACTTATTCACCACATGTTTAATTTGTCACCTTTTCCTCCACTGATGAGTGCACATGTTGCTCTGCATGGCTGCCCAGGGCATCCCGCCGAGACTCAAAACTCCATCACTCTAATCCCAACACAAGACCACACACAAGAAGCATAATCATGTACCATGTTTTAAATCTTTGTCAATCTAAAAGTGAAGCCTAGCACAAAGGCTTTCCAAGAAGTCTGACACCCTGTCTTTTACTGACTTGCCATCAGATGATGTTATACGACGAGTTGCTCAACTCCATCAAGTGCACGGATGACAAAGACATGGGAAGAAGAGCTTTTACAAGGGGGTGGTTTTGCTTCTTTTAGTTTGGCCAACTAGTGACTGGACGGTGTTAATTACAGTTCCTCATTAGCCCTGATGAAACACCGAGAGGTGCTAATTGTCCACAGTAACGCTGCCTTTCTTCAATCCACACCACTGCAGCACGGCACTCCTCGGCTCTTCTCTCGGCCATCTGAGGCTACTAATGACCCGGTGGCTGATAAATCACTTTTACATCTTATCAAAATGACAGCCTCATGGCACAGGGGTGACCACATCACCACACGTCTGCCTTTACGACTGCTAGACTGCGGTGGGCTGCCGGTGTCACAGTGCTATTAAGAAATGATTACAGTGGGAAGTAAATGGATCCATTTGGAGTGTTGGTGCGTAGATGAAAGCCGTCAGCGTGCCAGTGGGCCAGGCTGCATTTTCTGCATGAGCAGACAGAATGTGCTGAAAGAAAGGGCCCTCTCACAGCAATCCCCCAGCAGCCACAGTGTGTTACACTTGAGGGGTTATTCATTAAATGTTTTATTCTTCCACCCACAGTGAGGACAGAGTGATTGAACATTACAAGAAACTCAAGGGACTGACCAGAGGACAAGCAATTGTGCGGTGGGTCATCAAGTTTTGTATTTGTAAAATAGAAAAAAAACCCCATAAAGATGCTTTTTTTTCTGCCTCCGCTTGTAAAGTTCAGAATCTACTCCAGGCCTTCCTCCTTGGCCTCAGACTGTGGTGTCTGTTGGTATTAGAGGTGGCTGTCACCCTGCCAGAAAGTGTCATTAATTAGACAAGGTGCTCCTCCTGTAGGCAGCCCGCCAGCTTCTGTGGGGTGTTTTTTCCCAGGACCAGATGATTTGTGCCCTTGAGCTGATCAATGGTCTCTGTCAGTGGCCTGAAACAAATCGATCCGTCCGCCGCAGCAAATGACTGTGGCCTCTCAACGACAGCAGCTTAAATCCCGCTCTGTGTGGCGTAGAGCCGCCACGAGCTGACACTGATGAAGTGAAAGTGGCCGATCTGGTGGTAACCTGTTCTTCTGTCGCCGCAGGTATCTGGCCCTGGTGGAATCCCTGCCCACATATGGAGTTCATTATTACCCAGTGAAGGTAACTGCAGCACCCTGAGTCATACAGTAGCTTAACCTTTTAACAAGCATATGTCAACAATCTGAACCCTCTCATTTATTCTGCTCGACACGCTTTCCTTTTTAAAAATCTCTGCAGCGTCTCATTCGTTGAACGTTTCTCTTTTTTTTACACTCATCTGACTCTGTCCTACCAGTGCTAATTAAGCCAAGGTGTCTGCAAACATCAAACAGCGGTGTTAAAATGTCTCTGTCAGGCTTGTAGGGTTTTTTTAAGGCCTTTAATGTATTTGATCTCTTCTCATGTTTCCCTGACGGGGTAATTGCTTGAGTAACCATTTTTTTATTTCCTCTTTTTCTAAAGCTAACACTAATGAGTGTTTTTGTGTGTGTGTGTGTATGTGTGAACACACTTACAGGACAAGCAGGGAATCCCATGGTGGCTGGGAGTCAGCTATAAAGGCATCGGACAGTACGATTTGCAGGACAAGCTGAAACCTAGAACGGTAGGTTCACCTATTTTATTTACTGTTTGTATTTGCCTGCAAGGTCTTTGAAGTTATCATTGTTATCATGATACCCTATCACTCCATGATTTGCAAATGTCCCTGTAGTTTTTCCTCATAGCTATCTGTGAACTCATTGATAAGGCCTTTCTGGGACAAAGTCTAGGGTTCGGGCTTTATAAATAAAGTTGGCATGGATTATCGAGTGGCATTTAATGCTCAGATAAGGAAAGTGTCAGATGAAAGCATGTAATATTTGGCACCTGAGAATTACTTTGATTTGCAGTTGAAGACACAGCTGCTACCGCAGCAATTCTTGTTAGCCGGTTAATGATCCATCCAGACTGTAAATAGGTGTAATTAAGACCCTGGTTCCCATGCCAGGGGGGAGAGGAACACAGATGGGGAACATATTTTGGAGTGTCACTGTGTACTCAGCACCCTCAAGGCTGTAAGTTTAGGAGCAAATACATTAAGGATCAATACTTGGCAAATGTGAATGGAAACTCACAGAGATAAAAAAAAAAAAAAAACATCTCATTTTACTAACTGGTTTTCTTTTGAAAAGCTAATCATTAAAGCAACATGTTATGCATTTAAAATGTTCATTGGAAACGCTTCTTTTGCCTATTAGTTGTTGGTCCCGTGCATGTTGATATGTTGATATATTTAATATGAAAATTACCCCAACAAAAGTGTGAGTTTAAATGTTTTTTTACACCTTAGTTTAGCCGCATGAAGGTAATTTGTCTCCTTAGATGTCAGGCTCTAACCTTTTTAGGACTCATTTAAATTTAAGAGGAACTGTTTTGCACTTGTTGCAAATCATGTATTACTAAAAAATATGATGCAGCAGCTTTCAGGCCTCAAATTGCCGTTTGAGTTTGAGAAATTTCTTTTCTCCAAAAAGTGCGATTTAACCTATTCCAAGCCGAGCGTTTTCTGGCCTGCCTGGATCATTAGACGCAGAGTGGCTGTTGTTGTGAGGCGGCAACCTGTTGACATTGCAGGGTGTGCTGTTACACTGAATACCACTGCATTAATGGGCACCAGCACAACCAGCCTCTCCCCAGCTCACTCAGTGGAGGTGTAATTATGTTTCCCCGTGGGAAGCTGCAGGCCTCAGGGACTGGGTTTGGCACCTTGCCAGCTGGTGGGCTGGGTATCAGGAGTTTAGGGATGACAGTGAAAGTTTCGTGGTGCTTGAAGGGTTATTCAGTTCACCAGTGGCTGTCCAAGCACCAAGTAAGGGATTGATGTTTATATGACATGTTTCATTAGTTCTGCTGATAATTGGAGGAGTTTTTTGGTTTTTTTTTGTTTGTAACGAGACCTCCGTGTTGACAGTGCTCTCTATCTTAGCTCTTGTAATCAGCCCAGGCTGTCCGTCCTTGCCCTCAGCCCAGCCCCTCTCAGCATGCTGCACTCTTTATGGTAATTTCTGTGTGTGTCTCGGAGGGAACACAATTGATCAAACAATAAAGGATAGTCATTTGGCGAGTGGGGGGTCGTGGTTGTTTTGTATTGGCTTGAATTTAGCACTGGTACTATTGGGAGGTCAGTAGACCACCAAGTCTTTAAACCTTACTGTGCAGAAATGTAAGGTCTTATAATATCTGTGACTTTAAATAGAAAAAAGAAATGTGACCACCCTGTATAGGTGGAGGATGCTGTAAGTTCTTAACCGAAACTTAGCTATCAAGTGATGAATAGAAATATCTTGAATGACAAGGCTTTGCCCACTGATGATTTTTTTCCTAAACTTTGGAAAGCAGTTGTTATAGCTTAACCGTAGAGTATCTCCTTCAGATGAGTGGCAGTTTGAATCCCACACTGAAAAGCCCGTGGCTCAAAGGGCCGCATCCCCGCTGTGATTAAAAGAAATGACGCATCTACTGATGTGAATACCCTGTCATTTCCATTATGCTTAAATATTTCGAAATGAAAAAATGGCGGCCGAGGCAGTCAAGAAAATCGAGGCTTTTCTTCCCGTCTCCCCCTCTGTGTCTCTCAGGCTCTCTCAGCATGTTGTGGGACAGTCTGTAAGACCACTTGCTGCTCCACATATATGACGAGCCAGCTAAACCAGAACAAATCTTCAGTTCCTCATAGGAGCCACTGTCAGCCTTGTATAATGATAACATGATGTGAGAGACGTGGAAGAATTTCTAATTGAAAGTGAACAGGCCTCCTCCTCAGTATCTTTTTTTTCCTCCTAAAACTCACACATAAAACAAGGAGAAAGTCCCTTCCGGTGCCTTAGTGTTGTAAGTGATGCATCATGCATCATGTGGAAATGTACAGTGCTGCCAACCGGCCAGAGCTGGTATGTGACTTGCTATTTGAAGGGTGTGGCAGATTATTTTCTGTACGAGCATGTGAGTCACAGCCTTTTCATTCACATATGATTTTTTTTTTTTTTCGGTACACCAGCGGCCCTGGGGGTCTTTGGGTTGTGGGTGTGAGCTGGATCTGAACAGCCTGATCCCATTTGAAACCACAGGCGTTTCTGGCAGCCTTCCCTCCCCTCCTTTAATTAGACACTCGGAGAAAACAAGAGCAATGTAAATGTGGAGGACATTGAAGACACGTCGATTTTTGCGTTTTCGGGTTTGGACAAAATGCTCTGTTTACTGTTTCCTACATCAGAATCCTGCTGGTGTCACCGAAAGATTTCTCGAACTGCTTGCTCTTTAAGAGGACAGCTTGCAGTCCTCTGTTGTCTGTGAGGTGTGTCACATCACTGACATAGTTTAGAAATGGCTCCAACAGCAGACACACAAGTCCATTAGTTTCACGTTATTAGCTGGCTCATAGGAGTGGAGTTTCTTTAGCGGGATGAGCCATGTGGTTAGGAGTTTTCATTGGTAGGCCTTTTCAACCTGTTATTATGTAAATCATGCAGACTGATAGAGAGTAGCTGGCATGAATTGGTGTCTCTTGGAGTCTCTCTCCACAATGAGATAAAAAAACATTTCTGGGTGCATCTTGCTCCTCTTTGTTCCAGCATGCTGTGATACCATGCATTAAATCAGCTTTCTTTTTGCTACATGCAAATAGTGCTACTATTTAAAGAGTGTGGAGTAACAGCTTCCCCAATCCATAAAGGGTGTTGTGCCCTCTGCAGTTCTTTAGTGATTAGAACATAGTAACTTTTTTTTTGGCTCGTTTGTGTAGAAAGGGAGATAGCCGTTTCGGATTTGGCTACACAGCAGCGCTTTGTGCAGCACTTCAAATATCAAAAGCAGAGAACTTCCCGGATAAGATGTTGAGCATTCAAAGTGTGAGTGATGGGAACTAGAGCAGAGGTTAAATGTCCTCAAACAAGGAAAGAAACTGGCCTGGCAAATACCTGCGTGCAACCTGCTCTTCTGGTCTGACTGAAAAGGAAGGGCTTTATTTGGCCGGATGGGATGGCGCAGGCTGTGACATCATCAGAGGGGAGGCTTCGGCTGAGGGGGCGTGGCCACCTCAGCTGAAACTCTTGCAACACCTATCTGGCTCTCTGAGAACAGACAAGAGAGAGTATTGTTCGAGGAAGCTCTAGCCCTGTGGGAAAGCCAGAGGATTTCAATACAAATCCGAGAGAATTCCACAAGGACCTGATAAGCACAAAATAACCTCTTGGTAAGCCCTTTACTTGTATACATCAGCTACCTGTCGAGATAATTGAAATAGTTTTTAGGTCTCATACTTTAATTTGCCTCCGTTTCCTCATTGTTGTGTCTTAACTTTAATACGTGTAGTGGTGTTACTGTTATGAGTACAGTAACACATATCCTATAATTCATTCTACATAGAATAGATGGAATAGTTCATTTCTGCATGCCTGCCTTTGCTTATTCCCCCAAAGTGAGAGCAGGGGAGCGCTGCTCATTGGCAAGTGGCTCCAGATCAGTTGAGTTACCAGAGTATGAGTGGAGCAGATGTTTTGTTCTGGCACTGAGAGAAGCAGTGCCTCTGTGCTCCTCCTGAGCCGAGTGAAATGAGAATCTGGCCTTGTGCCTGTCACAGTTTTGCTCCCAGCAGTTGCAGCAGCATTGGAATTGCTCCTGTGGCGGCCTGGACTTGCACCTCACTTGCTAACCCACTTGGTCCCATTTATGTCTTTAGCGGCTGTATTGTAGGTACTGTAAAGCGTGCAGTGGGTTAGGCATTAATAGTAAGGCACTTTTATACCCTCTTCCCAACTTTTGTCCCTTTGGTAAACAATTGCCTCTCTGAATAGAATGATGTGTGTTTAACAACCTTTTATGTATGAAACAGCCTCTTTTTGTGCTGTTAAGCCACTCGTGTGTTCTGTGGTTTCTCTTACCACCCTGCCCCCTTTTTGAATAACCATATTTTTCTTTTTCACAGTTATTTCAGTGGAAGCAGTTGGAGAATTTATACTTCCGGGAGAAGAAGTTCGCAGTGGAAGTAAACGACCCGCACAGGTTAGCCAACAATCCACCTCTCTTAACTTAGGAGGAGCTTTTCTTGAGTTTTGAAGTGTTCCTATTTTAGCTGCTGTCCTTGCATCTGAAGTCCTGCCGCAGTGAAGGGCATCTGCAGCCACAGGCTCATTAAGAACTCCCTGTTAATAGCTCAAACCTCTCTGTTAAATAAGTGCCTTCCTGCTGTTCGAGCCTCCTTTGATTATTCTAAAGTTGTTATAGGACCTCTGGCCCTCAAACTGATTTTTCCATCAAGTAAAGGCATTATTAAATCAGACAGGTTATTTCCAGTGGCCGCTAATCTCTATTGTGTTAAACACAGGGCCACATATTGCATTAAATCAGGACTGAGTCATAATTGTATTATTAATGATGTGACACTCTTTTTCCATTCAGCATCTGCCTTGATTTGCTAACTGAATACACAATTTCTGGGTTGCTGTTTTATCTTCTACAGCAGAACAGTGACCAAGCGAACATTTGGACAGAGCGGCCTGGTTATTCACACGTGGTATGCCAGCCACTCTCTGATTAAAACCATCTGGGCGATGGCCATTAGCCAGCACCAGTTCTACCTGGACAGAAGGCAAAGTAAAGTGAGTGTCTGTGTGGTTGGCCCCTCTTTCACTTTGCCTCTCCTCACGTTCTCCACCAGCACGCCTATTGTTTAACTTAGATGGATGTCACACTGTCTGACACGCCTTAGAGAGGCTTCAAGGTGTCCGATGACCTGCGTAGGTGAGGCACCCTGTGATCAGGGTCATTCAGTGTGTTCTGTGTTTAGAGTTCTGGTTTGAACTGGTAAATGTAAGGATGTTTGTACCAGCTGGTTATGGTTAAAGTTAAGAGTTTTGGTTTTGAGTTTGGTAATTTTCAGTAAAGTCTGGGAAGTCATTGCAATATCCTGATATCCTTGTATGGGTGTGTATTTCACACCGAGCAACCCCAGAGGAGCTGATAAAACACTCACAGGCTGTCAGGAAATTCTGTGACCATATTTGGAAGTCTCGGTGACATTTTCACGAATAAAAAAAGAAAGTAGTATTGACCTCTCCTCACTTGTCGAGAAAGAACTGTGTTTATTTTAAGCTTAAACGGGAAGAGAAAGCCAGTCTGTCATGTCACAATTTCATCCTCATGTGATGTCCTGAATGTTTTATGACTCGTGTGTCATGACACAAGGATATGCCTAACTTCTGTTCTGTGGGAAGTTGTATGTTTGGAAATTGTTTGTCACTTAATTCCATTGATTATACTTCCTCTTTGAGTAGGTGTAGGGATAATACCAAGCATCATGGCCGTTTTTACCTTGTCTGAGGGTTAAAGGATAGCAAATGAAACTGCATCGTTACATTTTTTAAAATGTAAGATGGATAGCTTTTTTAGTTTTTATTCTCAGCACTGAGGAAACAAGGAGAGCATTAACATCCTTGTTCCAGTTGGATAGTTGTAAAGCTCTGTGCCAGTGGTCTGATAATGACACTTCATAGTGCAGAGTTTTGAAGCACGTGATGCGCTTTTCATGGTGGAGATGGATGAGCGTGTGTGTGGCAGCAGTCAAATGAGGTTTTTCAGCACCGGTCTCGCTCAGAGGCAGACGGTGCGTCTGTGTTCATAAAACCCACACTGATTGATGAGAGCAGGGCAGAAGCGGCTTCACGTTCACTGTGCGCCATCATTAAAATGAAATACCCACACTCCCTCCTCCACCTCTCCCTTTTCCGCCTCTTAACTTTCCGTTCTCCTCCCCACAGTCGCAGATGACCACCACCAGGAGCTCAGGAGACATCGCCATGGACCTCACAGAGATCTGCGTGCCGCGGATCAGCAAGATCTCCAGCGTTGGCAGCAAAGATCCGCTTATAATGGCCAGCAACGGAAGCCTCATCTCAGCTGGTAATCAGAGAGTTAATCAGCTAATGACTGCCGCTCCACGCCGGTTTGACGGCGGAAGATTTATGGCGATAATTTGTAGTTAATCAGACGTCTGCTTGTTCCAGGTTCTGCTGACTCGGAAGGCAGCGAGGAGCAGAAGAAAGAGAAGATTGCAGAATTAAAAAAGAAAGAAAAGGACCTTCAGGACACGCTGGCGCAGAAACTCGAAGAACTGAAAAAGATCTGCATGAGAGAAGCTGTAAGAGCCCCTGATCTTCCTTTTGTTTCTGCGTCTTTGGATCCAAACTGACCACTGGTGATTGTTTTCATTTGCAGGAGCTCACGGGCAGATTGCCCAAAGAGTATCCCTTGGCCACAGGCGAGAAGGCTCCCCAGGTGCGGCGCCGCGTCGGGACGGCTTTCAAATTGGACGACCTTTTCCCATATGATGAGGTTGGTACTGATAATAGGTTTTTTTTCTGATGCGTCTCTGTTATGTAATGTGCCGTGTTAAACCACTTGCATTTGTTTACCAAGAGGTCACTTAAACCGGTCAGAGATTAAAAACCGGATTACGAGTCTACTGCTTGTTTCGGGGCTCCAGTTATACAATGCTTTGTTCCTTTGTGTCATTTCAGCAAGTTTCACTCTGTAACTCAGCTGGAAGCACAGATAGAAACATGGCTGTGACTGTGCCAGCAAAGTGACATTTAACGTCTTTAGATAAAATCCATGTTGTGTCTATTCACTCCATTTGGGATGTTTGAAGTCTGGTTCTTTGTTCAGAGGAACCGTGTGAACAATCTCGGAGTGTATTCCTCGGAAATTCCCCACTAACTGCGTGGGTGTTGTGTGTCTCCCTACAGGACCCACATCTTAGGAATCTGGAAAGCAGGTTTGCCTTGCAGCAGAAAATTGTGGAGGCAGCCATGAAGCTCGCCAGCGAGGGTGACCTCTGCAAGACTGTGAAGAGGAAGAGGAGAAACAACTGCCAGGATGCTATAAGGAAACTGGAGGAGATTGAGAAAGAAATAAATGCCTATAAGATCAGAAAGGGAAGGAAGCCCACTCAGAGAGCCTCACTCATTTTAGCAGGTAGGTCATCTGCAGAAATTCTGCCTGGACATTGTAGCTTGTAGAGAACTGCTCATGCTGTTGTTTTTGAGGGGTTGTAGTTAAAACACCAGCCATTTTCTCTCATCAGATGATACCCACCCTTCAGACCTCAGCTCTCTATCCGACAGCCTCACATTGGATGATGGTAAGTTGTGCGTGGACATCAACGCCTTGATTACCCCACCTGACTGTTACCGGTTTACTCCGCTCCTTTTTTGTCTCCCAGATGACGAACTCGTCTCCCAGAGGCAACGATCCAGATCGGTCCAGTACTCTCCAAGACCGCACCATGCAGACACACTGGACATTCATTACAACAAAGACAGACGGGCCTCCGCTAATGACCAGCTCGCAGACAGCAGGTATGCAGCCAGTCACGGCACCTCAGCTAATCAGGAGGTTCTGTTTAAGCTGTTTAAGCTACGCTTGATGCCGTCCAGCCCAGTGTCAAGTTTTAGGTTGAGCACGTTTTGCCAGCTAACTCAAGTCATTCTAACTTAGTAAAATCAGCTAAATCGGAGCTGAATGTTACAATTTTGGTGTTTATGAGTGCAGAAAAACACAGATTATGACAACAGCTGGTATTCAGCATAGACTTGCCATAACTGTTGTTGCTGTGACAGCCCAAAGCGTGGAGCTTGTACAGACCTGTGGAGTAGATCCACAGTTACATTCCTGCCAGTCACCTCCTCCCTCCTTCTCCTGGCTCTCCAACAATCTCCCTCTTATCAGCCCAAATGCGCTGGCTTTAAAAATAGATGGGGAAAAAAACATGTAGCTGCCTGCGAAGGAGAAGGAAGAAAGAGGGGAACAGGAAAGCTTCAGCGATTAGAAATCTTTTTAAAGCGGGCTTGATGTGGCCTAATAGAAGGACGAGTGCACAATGCAGCGGCAGGCACTCAGGTGTTAAAGTGCTGGAGTCAACCAGTGCCCCCAGCCCCGCTAATTTATGCAAATTGTGAGCTGGAGCGAGCACGGTGCAGTTGTGCTCTAAAGGGCACACAAAAACATCGCCTTCATCTGTGTTCCAGATTTAATTACGGACAAGTCCAGGAACCATTCCCCAACAGTCCCAGCGATGCCTTATCAAGCTACGGCAGCCCGTTTAAACCGGCTTCCAGACAGCCACGTGACGCCCGCAGCATGCCCCCCACTCCCCTCCTCACCCGCAATGCCTACAGCAGCACGCAGCTCAGGTAGGTTTGTTTCCGTCAGTCTCTACAGTCTTCCCTCCAAAAGTAGCTCCGCCGTGCTTTTACTGGCTGATTTGGAGCGAGTGGAAATACCATTGGTAACTTTGGTTTTATCTGCAGATCGGAGGACGCGCCGCAGCATTTCCGCCAGCGCAGTGGCAGTCTGGAGTCCCAGTCCCAGTTCGTTACGGAGAGCAAGCCGGCCGTCCCCGCGCTGACCTCCTCCCCGGCCCGCCGCAGCAACAGCACTGAGGTGCTGGACGACGGCTCCTCCTACACCAGCCAGTCCAGCGTGGAGTACAGCGTCCCGGGCCCCCGCACCCACAGACGCAGGGCCCGCGCAGGACACCACAGAAAGGACTTGTACGCCAACACGGGCAGCATGCCCAACCTGGCTCAGCCGGACACCCGCTGCCACGCCTACCAGCCTCGATCGCGACCCACCACCACGGCTTACTGCATCACAGGCTACCCAGGCTACGCGGAGCCAGAGCCTTACTCCAACGGAGCCTACGTGTACGAGAACGAGATGGAGGGACACTATAACGTCAACCCTTCCTACCACCACACGCAAGCAGCTTACTACAGCGCAGACGTGTACAGTCACTACGGCTCAGACCAGATGGACGGGGTCTCTCACAACCTGTACGCCACGCTGCGGCCCCCCAGGAACCGCCCGCCCCCCCACAGCAGCGAGCTGGTCAGCAGGAACATTGAGAAGGCGCTGGTGGTGGAACACCTGAAAGGCTGGTACCAACGCAACAAAGCACACAAACAGGCGGCGTACAACTACGACTACGACCGAGGCTCCCAGCAGAGCCTGGGCTATCAGCCCTCCCCAGCCTACAGCAACAACCGGACCATTTCCTACTCGTCAGGTTAGACGGCAGCGCCTGTCACGGGTTCCTGCGGCTGCTATTGCTACATCCTTGTTTGACACGTCGGCTCACTTAGTAACTTGTATCGTTTTCCTCCAGTATCCTCAGCCTCCTCCGCCGCCAACTGGCCCCCTCACATGAGCGGTCGGGGCATGTCGGAGTACGACCTGCAGGAACCACAGACCTACGCCTACACTGCAGCCCCCTTCAGCCACCCCACCCACAACAGGTGAGAAAAAAACCAACCACAGCCTTTGTCCTTATCCAATAAGCCTCTCTGTTATCCTCTTTTCCCCCAGTTAAGTGTCAGTGCTTAATTGCCTAAAATGGATGGTTACAGAAAATCTAAAGTATTATTTTGATGTTTTTTTACAGAAAACAATGTTATGAACTCATTTGTAACCATTGTTGTCTTTTGTTCAACACCCTTTTAAATGATGAAACTTAATTCCCAAACATAAGGCTGTTTAACAGCAGAGTCTGGCTGAGCACTGGGATTATAAACTCTAAAATGCCAGCAGTTAGTCTATCCACAGAGCTTAGGAATTCTCCTGCTCTCCTTAATTGTGCACCGGCCCCCTGCTTTCTTATAGATATGGCACCCCCCAGCATTTAAAGAGCTCCTGGCACAGCCCTGGCGGCCAGAGGCGCTGTGCTATTCCCCCTGCTAGTCCCTTCTCCTCCGGTCCCCCCCCCACCTCCTCCTCCCACTCCCCCGGCTGCCCAGTCCGGCAGGCGACCTACAGCCCCGCACAGGCCCGCTCCTCCGGCGGGCACAGGCTCAGTAAGGGGCCTTTTGCAAAAGGTAGCTCCTAGTAAGTAACCGGCGGCGGCCTGAGCCTGTGCGTTTGCTGCCTCTGTCAGTGTGTCCACGGCGTGGCTCCACGTTCTTGCCTGTTCAATGTTTTGGAGTGAAAAATGCATATTTGAGATGCTTGACTTGTGGCGTTTGATAAGGTAACTGCATGGCTTCCCGTTCCAAATATGCCTGACCTGTTTGCTCTGTCAGGTGGCATATTTTCGTCCAGCGGTCACATTTCTCCGCAGTGCGCCCTAACCACAATCGTGTTGTCTCGTCTTCTCTGCACTTTGCCGTCCTCTCGGCACACGCAAACCCTCCCAGCCAAGGTGCGTCCATTCACCCATGACCTTTGCCCCCTCTCATGCACAGATGCCCCCCAGAGTTACAGAGGAGAAGCCGTGATAGGATGGCGTGCCCTGCTGGGCCTTTAGAGAGGCTCGGTGCTGTTGACTATGCCACTGGCCAGGAAATTAACCCCCTACCCCACAGTAATCACAGTTACAGCACTCAAGAAAGGGTGAGAGACCAGAGCGTCGGGCTGGTGATGGTGATGTCTGTTTTCCTTTATGCAGCAGGGACTAACAGGAAGCCCAATCAATTCCGGCCACTTTTTTCTAATCCTCCGTCCTGTTAGCTGGGTGTTTTGCGGTGGCGGGGGATACCTGTGTGGCAAAGGGAGAATGTGACCCCTGAGCATTGTTGCAGTTGCAAGCTGTTAAGCCTGGCTGTCATGTCTGTGGTCTAATGGGGGAGAATCCTTTAACCCCACCCCCCCCCCGACCCCCATCGGTTAAGCTGGCACAGTCAGCTTTCCACCTAATGCGTCCCAACCTTTTTGTGTTTGCCACAGGTCCTACATAGATGTAAGAATGGACTCGCACATCAGTGGCCAGGTCCACGCTAGCGCAGAGCCAGACGAGCGGATTTACTGGCACGAGAACTCCAAGCCGGGAACCATCGTTTAGCTGCCCCGCCGCTGTGCCAAGGGAAAAAACTCGCCGTGCCTTAGCCCGCACTTACCCGCTCCCGCGTAGAGCGGGCTCAGAAGAATGAAGGAACCGCTGCGGAAACGTAAACTCCCGCCGCCAATTTCTCAGCGACAGGAACGTTCCTGCTCTGCCAATGACTGTCGTGCACAAACACTGTAACCATGAAGGACCTTATCAGCATGAAGGGATTGAACTTTTGAAACATGTTTTTGTTTTCGTTTTTGCCTCTGGAACACTGCGCTGTCACCAGACTCAGTCGCTTCACACCCACCCTGCTCCCCCTACTGTCGTTTCTCACTTACTTAAGTATTTAATCTAACCATCTGTCAGTACTTGCGAATTAAGTGAGCCAAATACCTGCTTCTTTGTTGCGCCATCCGAGTATTAACCCGAGTCTTCGGTATAATTTCCCCTCTCAGTTTTGTTTTGGTTTAAACATGGTTATTTCATCCATGCTGGAAATCATGGGCTGGTGCTCTTCATTTCTTACTCGAGAAGGACCCTGTATGTAAGTGTTGACGTTGTAAATACACTGGTTCTATACTTTTTGTAGAGCATTTTTTTAATGTATTTGAAAGGCATGTAATATATAGTAAACAATTATTGTTAAGCTGGTTCTTAGTAATTTTCTTTTGTATAATGGCATCTGTTTGGATTAAAACAAAACGAAACTTTGACATTTGTGTCAGTGGTGTTCTTCCGCCCTGGAGTGCAACTGCCATGAGGAAAAAGAACGTACTATTACAGTTTGGTTACTTAAAATTGCTTTTATCAAAATTTAAAACTTCAAACTTCCTGGTCAAGCATTTCCAGGAGGGAGATTTTAGTTTTATTGACACGAGTACTATCACGAGTGTTCGGCGTGAGCGAATGAGGTAATTTTATATTTGCAAAGCTGTAGCTCAGCTGTTATCTTACAGTGTTGTTTAAAGACTGTAAACCAACCAAACCAGTCCCTCAAACCTGACACACCCTCTGTAGGCTGGAACCTCCTGTCATCCCCGTTAATGACAGCCTAGTGTTTTTAGCACCCGACCCCTCCCAGAGGGCTTTTGTTTTACAGAAGTTTGCTCATGCAAGTTGTCCATACACCCTCTCTGTTACATTGTCCTACAAGCCTTTCACCTCCTTTCCCTTCTTTCCTTCCTTCCTTCCTTACTCGGCCTGCACGCATTTTCTGGCCACTGAGCAGATTTTTTGCTAACTCTACCCCTTGGCGTTGGGCTTGGTGCGTGCGCTCAGAGGAGGTCTGAGACGCTTCCAGCCGTGGGGGGGGGGGGACGGGTGTTTTGTATTTTGTATCCAGCTGTCTCCCTCTGTCTCTGCTGCCTCCCGCCAGCTGCAGCCAGACATCAGGGGCAGGCCGTTCCAGCTGACGCCCGCCCGCAAAAACAAAAGGCTCCTATGTGCTCTCCCTTCATCTCACGAAGCGCTCGGGGAGCTCTTTTAACGTGAGGAGGATCCCCACAAAAACATCCATCACACAAAAAAGCTGAAACCTGAGAAGTGCTTATCAAATGTCTGACGGTGCATTCAATTACCCCTCTTGAGGAGGGATTAGCACCACGTAGAAAAAAGCTTTCACATGCTAATGTCCTGGACATCTCTTGTGGGGAGGAGAGAGGTATTTCCCCCAAATTCAGACACTAATTTAGTTAAGTTTTAGTAGCCCAATAAAGTGGATTGTTTCAGTTTCATCTCTGAGCAGAAGGTATCAGTGAGAACGGCCTGGCCCAGCAGCTAACAGACAGAAAGACGCTACTCGAGATAGCATTTTGCAGCCAGAGTGGCTGATATTTCTCTGAAATGACAGTCGACCTAAACAGAATAGTGTAACATAAAGTCACATTCATGGCACGGTCAGAAATATTCATTTGAATAAATGCTCTTATCCTCCATTTGTGTCCATGGGGAAATCTGTGCTAACCCGATGACCACAGGACAGTGACGATGTTATTTTTACACCCCTTAAATCTAGATATCCATTGGTAAATCTTTACGTTTTAACATGATTAGTTATAAAGAGCTCATGAAAGTGATGAAAAAAAAAGAAAACTGGTTCTGCTGGTAGAAAACTAGACACGTGCAGCCGGTGACACACTTAAACCTCTTGACTCATCCTGCGAGGCTCAAGTAAAGATGACTATTAATGACATATTGCCATGGTTGCGTCGTCATCTTAATCCAGGACGGAATGTCTCAAACAAATTCTGAAAGGCTAGCCCTTGTTTTAGCTTTCCCTTTCACACGTACATAAGTCTTTTACCGTTTTGTTTTAGGCCACAGCAGACTGCAGAGGTCCCAACAGGACATTATTACTGTGACACACGTGGTCAGTTGTGGTTTCAGTCTAAGAATCTGGACCTGCTGAATGGCAGGTTGCTTGAATTATGAGGATAGCAAAACCAGCTTGGACGGCAATTAGACAAAGCCTCTAAGTGGAGCTCAGGGCAGATTGCAGAGTGTGAATCTAGAATCTCAGAATTAGGTCAAATACAGAGAATTTCTCCCTTAAGTTCTATAGATATGTATTGCTACATCATTTAAAACACAGAAAGTCAGAGGAAAACAAAAAGTACGCACCATTTAATTATTTATTGAAAGGGATAAAGTGGAAAAACTGAATTGATATCTTCTAGAATAATCTTTGGGTGCAATATTTTTCTATTGCGTCACATCTGTTCGAAAGCAATGCATCGCCCATTCTTCTCAACAGTGCAGCCACGGTTCACATCAGTCCTCCTATTCCGACGAGCGTTTCGGTCAGTTTGGGGTCTGGACTTTGACCGGACCAGCACAACACCTCGATTCTTTTGGTTTGAATCAGATCTTCTGTTTTAGAGTTCCACCAACAGTCTTTTTTTAACGATTCTTTATGTAACCATGTTTAAAAAACCCTAAACCTAAAAGGATTTACTTTCTTTTGCACAATGGAATCTCCGAAAGCCCATTGACAAGCGCGGAAAAATAAAGAGAAGCATTTCTTATACCACTGAGGACACACCAAAGACGCACAACTGTTGAGTGAGCAGCGGCGCACACTTGCTGATAGGGCCCACGTAGCAGCTGCACAACAGAGAACAAGGGCCTCCACTGTGCCTCCCGAAACATGACTTTAAAGCTCGTGCTGCAAAGTCGTGTTTCCAAACGGGCACCTGGCCGCCTTTTCCAGATCGGCCTTTTTGGTCTGTTTAAACGCCATCGGGTGACGCTTCCTTTCTCAAACTGCGTCCTGCTCTCTCCCGGAGACTTCAAGACAAATAACGGCACAAAGGGGCTAAATGGATTGCTGTTATCTGCAGTCAGTTTCAAGGAAAAACGCTGACACGGTCAGAAACTCGCAGTGACAGGCTTCTAACTCTAGTCACAAGGCCGTTCTATAATCTACAGCAAGGGCAGCCATTAGCATTGGAGGTAAATGTAGTGGGGGGGGCACAGGTAGAAGCAAATCCATCAGCAAGGGGGGGGGCTGTCAAGATAAAACTCTATGAGGTTCAGAAGGAATCCCGATAGGGAGACGTTTCCTCGCAAGTTTACATTCTAAATATTGACAAAGTGACCAGACTTGAGTCCTGCGTGCGCTTCTCTTTATTTGCACAAGTGGTTGGTTTCAATTCAAACGTGATCCGATGTAAAAAACAAACAAAAAACAAACAAAAAAAACAACCTTTATGATGCTCGTACAAGACGCCGCTCGCCGCCCCGGAGCTATCCAGTGACGCGCTTTTTATGCTTTTGTCGAGAGTTTTCGTTCGGATTCAGACACTGACACTGATTAAAGGCAGATTTTTACAAGGACGAGGAGCTGTTGGAAAGCTGGAAAACTGTCCCGACGGGTTTTTGTGCGGAGCGACACTGGACACCCTGAGGTTAAAGATAAAGGCATTCAGTTGACTATCTTTCACTGGAAGCCAGACGCTGCAGAGGAAGCCATCGTTGGTTTCACAAAATAGGTGGAGATCCTCCACAAAGCCAGGCGTTCTCTCTCCAAACTCCCGTCAGTCCTTGAGCTTAGCTTCCAGCAGGTTCTGGATCTTCTGCAGGTTCTCCTCCTGCTGACCCAGAGCCTCCAGCAGAATGCCCATCGGTGACTTCTTCAGCCCGGCACCCTCGATCTTGTTTTCCAGTTTGTTCTTCATGTTCCGGAGGCGAAAGGAAGCGTGTGCAAGTATCACTAAAAAAAACATACACACACACACAAAAACAGATGGGAAAGCACATGCGGCTTAAAAAGCATTTGGCAAAAACAAACCTATAAATAAAGTCAAGCTTTCTGAAAAGCACGTTTCATTGATTTTGAATGACTTCGTAATGCATCAAACTCTTGTATTAACATACAAATAAAGCATTAAGCCCTGGTCCAGATAATCTCCTGGAGATTTAATAGAAATCTGTCCGTTTCCATGCCAAGTTATACTTTACGGGTGTATCTGTTTTACTTACTGGCCAGTGGTAAGGTGATGGCCGACATGAAGACCATGACACTCCCCAGCAGTGAGATCAGCAGGTAGCTGACCACCATGACGGCCAGCACGAAGGCCGCGGGGTTCTGCCTCTTAAAGGCGTTGACGGCGCTCCGGTTCTCCCCGGCCCACACCGAGCCCAGGAAGACGGCCGACACCACGGCCATGGCGGTCAGCATCCCCAGGGGGTTCAGGAACCTGGAACAGATCGGACCCGGATCACTTCACGGCCCCGTGCCGTCACTGTCTCCACCTAGTGGTCACCTGGAGCCATGGTCATCCATCTAAGAAGCCCTAACATTCAGACAAAACAAGCCTCTGTGGTCATTCTGTCCGGCTGGACAGAGGAGCTCTGCGTTTGAACCTTGACCTATGACCACATTGATTTGAAACATGTTCCCTTGTCTTTTCCCCTTCCACTAGAAACCCTATCACCTTTTTGAAATGATTATCTTTTTTTTCCTACTGCAAATCTATGTAACATTTGCTCCGATGGACATATTCTGTATGATGACTTTGGAATAGTCCTTTTAAAAAAACAAACTTTGGAATACTCCCACAGATGCCCCTATCAAAGGGGAGTTCCGAAACTGTCTGAGAAATTTAAAGAATAATAACAAAAAAGAAAAGCTCCTACGTCAAGCAACACAACATTATTCCTGTTTGAGTTATAGATTCTTGGACAACATATCCCACAGGAAAATCTTCCTCCAACACCATAAAAACCCCCCTTTAGGCACTATGATTCAGCTGGAGCTGATCAGTGAGTTCACCAAACCAGTAAAGAAAATAAATCCAGTTCAGCTGGTTTCGGAGTTATGAATCAGGAAGGAGTCACTGGAGCATTTTCCAATGATGGAATGACAAGCAGCTGTTTTATCACCAGTGTTCCCTCTGCAAAAGATGACTCAACAAAAAGGCTGGATGACCATAGCACCAACATGTCATCACAGGGCTCAGCACAACTGACCCTCAACCGGACTTCTCTATTTTTAGAATTCTGATCTTTGACTGGAACAAAGCGCCGACTAAAGCCCAAACGTCTCTGGTGGGAGATATTTAATCTCTGTTGCGATAGTGTTCCTTGTATGGTGTTATCGGATTACGGACCGGTCCATCAAGAAGTCCCTCAGGGCTGTGTGTGGATGTCCGTCCACTCCTTTTCTCTGTCCAGTTGGAAGCAACACACATTCACTCTGTTGTTGTATTTGCAAGTTGGCAGTACATTATCACTCTTGAATTAGTTAAATTAAAGTAGCATTGAAAAAAAACAAATTTTAAAGTGACAGCAAGGTAAAGGTAAAGGTAAAAACAAGGTAAAAACACACAGGGTGTACATTTATTATGGGGAGTACTTCAGCTCCTCCTGAGCAGCCTGATCTCTCTGTGTGGCCTTGTAATCTCCTAAATGAGGGTTAAATCCTACTTGTCGCAAACTTGGCAACGGAAACAAATAAAAACAAACACAAAAAAGAAAACAGACTATTGACTAAATGTGTGTTGTGACACACAAAACAACTAGGGCATTCTTTACCCGACAACCAGGAAGATAGCGACGGCCAACACCAGATAATTCGTCTGGTAATAAAGAAGATTGCTGACAACTCTGTTGTTCCATCTCGCCAAATCTCTCACGTCCGGTCTCGCAAACCTCTCCTGGCCAGGATAGAAGTCATCCCACGATCTGAGCGGCGTCAGCTCAACTTTAGCCATTTGCGCCGAGTCCTGTCAACTCGTTTGATAGCTCATCCAAAACTCAAAAGAGACCTGAAGCGTCAACACACTAATCTCGCGAGAGCATGGCACCTCAGGCTCCAAATCTCGCACTTTGAGTCTGACGAAATCTCGCGGTATTGATTAGTTTACGCACGTTTTCTTCCTGTAACATGGGAGAGGAACAGAGATGACAGAACAATATTTTGGAAAGATAAGTATCGCGTATGGGTATAAAAACACCCTTTAGTGTTACAGGTAAGTTTATGTTATTGTCATTGTTACAAATACGTTGGCGTAGTACAAACAGTTTGGCAGGTGCTCGTAAAACTGTAAAGCATGACATCAGTGACTTTAGCTAGCTAGGTCCTTATTAGTGTGTACACGCAAACGTTACCCGACCGCTATTTTCCTGTGTGCAGATGTGGAGAAGATTACTAAATCATCGTGGGATTAGCAGAACAGTTACTTGGAGAAATTTGTTCACCATGCGGCTAAAGACGGAGCAGTTCCAATCTCTGTTTACCGATGGGCTGAACGGACTCGCAGGTGAGATGGAGGCACCTTAAAACCATGCTAATGTCTCACTAAATATAAGGGAACACACGTTGGGTTAGTAGTTATTCCTCGGAATCTGATTAGAGAGTTTTCATCGTGTCATTCAGCTACAAAAGCTGTCACTCTCAGACATTGACCCTCCAGTTTAAACATTATAACATATATCCACTTTACATGAAACGGTCATGTTATTTAGCTGCTACTACATTTTTTTGTGTGTGAACTATAGGATTGAGAGGGGCTTCATTGGGACTTCGGTTGTATTGATACACAGTACACATTCAGCTAGTAGTGATACAAAACAGAACACAGCAAACAATGCACAAATGCAGATTTGTCTTTAACATTGTCAGACCAAATCATCACAACAGGGGAGATAAATATGCCCCAGAGATTAGTGTGTGTCCTTTTATTTTGGCCACATTAATGTTCTCAGTGCCACCACTTTAAATACACTCGCTGCAGGATTTTATTCAGAGTAAAGGAGGAACCTGCTGAGAGAGCCATTTCCAAATTTGATTGTGAGGCATCGTAATCACAATTACATGAGAGAAATAAGAGAGGACACAGCCTTGGAGAGATCTGAATCGAGAGAAAAGGCCGTCCATTAGAATACCACATACTATCTCCTGTTGTCAACTCGCTGTTTGAAAGAAAAAAAAAACTTCTTTGGTGTCAGTCAGAGCATTTTTAAGTGTCCTCTGTTGAATGATGGGTCCGGATGCTAAATGTTAAAAGCAAAGAAGTCGGGATACGACAACCAAGCGCCATTCAAAATGTTTAAGTGTTTTCTTGTGGCATTCCAGAGTTGTTTGAGAAAAACCAGCACGAGCTGCGGATAGCCGGGGGTGCCGTGCGGGACCTGCTCTCTGGGAAGCGGCCCGAAGACGTGGACTTCGCCACCACAGCCACCCCAGAGCAGATGAAGAGCATGTTCCAGACGGCCGGGATCAGGATGATCAACAACAAAGGAGAGAAGCACGGGACCATAACGGCGCGGGTAAGAGGCTGAGCGGTCCAGTGAGAGCATGGGTAGTTTCTGAAAAGCCGCTGTATGTGTTTTGACAGATCACCGTTTTGCACATGCTCACTTGACCTTTGCAGGATAGCCCTGTGCTGCTAAATCAAACAGCAGTGTCCATAAGCCAGTCTTATAGACCGGGACTCCATCAGTTTGTACTGTAACTCCTCTTTATTGTCTGTCTTAAATTGATGAGGTTTGTCTTTAGGCGTCCCCTCAAGCTAGTTTTAGCTGAGTTTTGTCACAGGAAAATGGGCCCTCTATTCATGGTCAGAATGTTTTTCTCTTGTATTACTCGGTGTTGATGTGGAAGCTGCTACCACCTACTGGCTTGGCGTGATATTTCACCATTTTAGTCTTTAAAGCATCAAAACAAGGGTAGTCAAGGCCTAGTTTAACCATACGAAATCTAAAAAATGTGGAAGGAAAAAGGAGCCAAGATTTGATTTGCTCTACAAAGTATTATTTCTAGACTTTGTGAATGTTTGTCCAACTAGTTCTGAACAATGTGCTTCTTTTAATACGAGAGCTTTTAGGTTGTTTTTTTTTTATATAAGATTTTTTTGTGTGCTGAGCACCTTAAGAACAATAGGTGTGTGGATATTGTGATCTGTGGATGTACATTGATGTGGCCATGCTCATTTAGGGAGAGAGCAGCACACCGTTTTATCGTCCATGTGACAAATACGAGGATTGGTGCCGAACCACAGACGTTTGTTCCATAAGATGGGAAATCTGCGTAATCTGTCAAATCACTCCAAGAGTTCAAGAGTTTTATGATTTTGAAGACTTTTGGACAGGGTTTACCAACATCAATCCAGTCCCTGTTTAGTTTGTAGAAACGGCTTCAAAACAAATGAATGTTAAAATGTCAGCGCCTTTCTGCTTTTTCTAATGGATTCACTTTCTGGTTAGTTACGAAGAATGAGAGAAGCTGTTTACGACCATCGGCGTTGGCCGCACTGAGAATATTCTAAACTTGTCTGAGGCTTTTTCCATCCTTTCTTCCTCTCCCTCTGCCAGCCTTTGAGTGGCTGACAAATTGATCTGTCCCCGTCGGCTTGAGAGATGCCTCGATTTTCTGAAATGCATTTTAAAGAGAGGTCTGAGCGTGGGTTGATGTGAGTGTCCTCCGCACAGGAGTCACTCAAAGGCTACACTAAGGTTTAAGGAAAGAGCAGAAAGGGGAGGCAGCCGCTCCCCGTGTCATTTCCCCCTGAAATCCTTTTTAAAATGACAGCGCATTGGCTCCATTTTGTTAAATGGCCCCTGCGATGGCGTCTCTCTCCTCATATCTCTTCTTGCCTCAGAGGCTTGGCACAAACTAAGGAGCTAAGATTGTACACACTGAGAAATGAGCGGAAGCTTCGGGGGATTAAAATCTCAGGGTCACCAGTAGTTGGATCATTGCCGGTAGAGCTGCAGTGTTTTATTCTCTGCCGCCTTTGACGACTGCTTTAATCTTCCAGCTGATAAATGATTACTTTTTCCCCCCAACATTCTGAGAGGAACTTCTTTTTTTCCCAAACTTACATCTCCAAAAGGAAGCCACCTGTAAATCTAAAGGTGATTCTGGGTCACTATGGGGATCAATGTAACGTTTTGGAGCGAATTTATATCTTAGTTGCGAAGTTAAAATGAAACTGGTGTTCAAAATGAAGTTGTCCCTGTGTGAATTAGGATGATTCTTCTGGAGTTTGAAAAGGTTTCTTGGCTTGATTGACGGCCAACTGTAACTGGAAGCTGCTCCCACCGAGCCTGAGCCGTTCCTTTTTGCTTTTTGTTTGCTCACAGCTCCACAATGAGAACTTCGAGGTCACCACGCTGCGAGTGGACGTTCAGACTGATGGACGGCACGCAGAGGTGGAGTTCACCACCGACTGGCAGAAAGACGCCGAGCGGCGAGACCTCACCATCAACTCCATGTTTTTAGGTGAGCTCTTCCAACTGCACTCGGTCTGAATGTGAACCGGGAAAAGTATTTTATTAGCTAAAATTGTTTTATTAATTTATAAATGTGTCCTCATTTGGTTTAAACTTACGTTTGCAATGATCTGCCTTATCAAAAGCAAAGAATTGCCTATCTGTATATACAGAGGACGGGTAAGTCCACGGAGGTTTCCATGTCATTCCGCCATTTTGAAAAACTATCATTGCAGGGACATAAAGCACTAGTCTACCTGTCGTTTACCTTCAGAGCCAGAGTCAAGTGACTGAAAAAACAAGCTAACATGGCAACGTAATTCGCTATCTTGTTCTTGGAGTAATTATAAGATCACACTAATAATTCAATGCAGTTTGTCATTTATTTTAAATTGCAAACCTCATCCCCCGAGAGAGAAAACTGGATGATGTGGAAGTCATGTTGTCATTACTTCTTGATACATGACGGCTACCGTATTTGTAATAATCATTTGAAAACGCGAGGCACCAGACAGCATGAATTTTTAGAATGTGAAATACAACTTCAATTTCGTTAGATGGGAGAAATAGCTTTTTACCCTGTACCCTCACAGGGCTGGACGGCACCCTCTACGACTACTTTAAAGGCTACGAGGACCTGCAGAACCGCAAGGTGCGCTTCGTGGGCAGCGCGGATCAGAGGATCCGGGAGGACTACCTGAGGATTCTGCGCTACTTCAGGTTTGTGGACGCACTGAAAGCGGCCGGCTCGAACTACTGCGCAGTCAACGGCTCGGCCCCGGCCCCAGGTTCTACGGCAGGGTGGCCCCCGGGCCCGACCAGCACGAGCCAGAGACGCTGGCCGCCATCCGCGCCAACGGCCGAGGGCTGGCCGCCATCTCGGGGGAGAGGATCTGGGTGGAGCTCAAGAAGATGGTGCTGGACAACCACGCCGGCCACCTGCTGGAGCTGATCTACCAACTGGACCTGGCGCAGTATATAGGTGAGAGCAAGGGTTCACCGCACGTGCTCAGTTGACCCTAACCCTAACCCACCCCCGCTGCGTTTCAGGTCTGCCCCCGGACGGGAACGTAGAGGAGATGAAGCGGGTCTGGCACAACGCCAAAGACCACTCCCCCAAGCCCATGACCATCCTGGCCGCCCTCTTCCGCTGCGCCGAGGAGGTGGAGAAGATGGACGTCCGGCTGAAGGTGTCCCGAGAGGAGAAGAGCCTGGCCCTGTTCCTGGTCAAACACCGGCGGGAGCTGTGCCGGAGCCAGGAGGAGCCGGAGAGCATCCGACCATTCACCGACTTCATCATCGACGTAAGCGTCCGTCTCTAACAGATGGTCTGTGGGGTGGAAATATTATCTTGTCGACAAGAAAGTCGGCAATAATTTACTATGAAGACCCTGCCAGAAGAGTGCTGTCATTTATTTTCTTGAACAACGCAGCCATTTAACACCTCTGATATTAGAGTAGCTTATTTTAGACCTAAATGGAACCGAACCGTACCAATAAAATGATGAATTTCCGGGGCAAGAAAAAGAAATAGATATCACAGATTTCACTGTTGGGATGATTGATCTTGATTTTATTGTTATTTCATGGTCACCTGAAGAGTGATGTACAGTGGGGGAAATAAGTATTTGACCCCTTGCTGATTTTGCCGGTTTGCCCACTTACAAAGAATGCAACGATCTATAACTTTAATCATATGAACATTCTAACAGTGAAAGATAGAATCCCAAAAAGAATTCCAGAAAATCACATCATATGAATTTATAAAAATTGATAACCATCTGATGAGGGAAAATAAGCATTCTTTGTAAGTGGGCAAACCTGCAAAATCAGCAAGGGGTCAAATACTTATTTCCCCCACTGTACTTTCAAGAACCAGAATTTTCATTCATTCTTTTTATTTTCCAAATTATTTATCAGTTTCTATATTTCGTCTAGCTGGTGGACTGAGCTCTGTCCTCTGTTCCCTCTCAGAGCCGGGAGCTGGACTCTCAGAGTAAACTCTGTGAGCTGCTGAAGTACCAGGGGGAGAGGAAACTGCTGTCAGAGCTCCGCCAATGGTCCATGCCTCGCTTCCCCATCAGCGGCCACGACTTAAGGAAGATGGGCGTCACCTCGGGGAAGGAGATCGGAGCCACGC
This sequence comes from Menidia beryllina, assembly GCA_013363375.1. Taxonomy (NCBI): domain Eukaryota; kingdom Metazoa; phylum Chordata; class Actinopteri; order Atheriniformes; family Atherinopsidae; genus Menidia; species Menidia beryllina. The sequence continues at coordinate 1,425,347 of JABUIW010000205.1, forward strand.
TTCAGAAGCTCCGCGACGTCTGGAAGAAGAGCCGCTACCAAATGGACAAAGACGAACTCCTCAGTCACGTGAAGCCTTAAACTGAGCTCAGCCAGAAGCTCCCACCTGTAGCTGCATTTTAAGTTGGGCGAATTTACAAAAAGTAGACTGAAATGAGATGGAGTGGTCCATACGTGTTAGACTATAACAGACGCTCAGTAGATTGATACATAATGGAAGGACAAAAAAAAAAAGACACTACAAATGTGGGTCACTTTTTTCCTTTGCTTGTGTCAGTATGATGTTTCCAACATTTAAACAAAAAACAGATTTCAACATTTTGTGGACGGTTGGCATTTAATGCAGTGAAGATGTGGAACAATTGAAATCTGTCCTTTTGTTTTGTCATCAGAGAGAAGATGGAAAAAAAATTAGACAGTTATTTTCTGTTGGCGGGAAAAGCAAAAGCTTCCCTTTTTTTTGTCAGATAAATTATTTACGTGTCTAATTATTGCCAGAAAGCACGTTTAAGTGTTGTGAAATATAACTTTATTTCAAGGAATCACGTGGCTTGTGCTTTGTGATATTCGGAGATGCGTTCACGGTCTCCTTGTCTGTCTCTCCTGCTCCTAAACAAGTTGTGAGCTGGAGAAGTGTTGCTCCTCCCATCAGAGGGGATATAAAGCCCTCTGCCCCCCTCAAGTAACAGCAGTTTGAGTTTGGAGAAGCTCAACAGTCTTTGCCCATCACATTTTTTAAAATCCTACTAGATTTGCAATACTTGATTTTCACCTGTCCGATGCCCGCCCTGGCGCGCTTGAGGCGGTTGTGGAGCTTCTCTCAGTCTGGCCGCGCCGTGTTTGAGGGGACGGCATGGCTTGGTTCGACGTGAACAGCAGCAACATCTCCCTGGACAGGTCCCTGTCCGGCGACCAGCCCCGAAACGAGCGGCTGGCGCGGGCGGAGATAGCGCTCCTGTCCGTCATCTTCATCGCGGCGGGCTCGCTGAACTTCGGGCTCCTGTCCGCGCTGTGGAAGCGCAGGAAGCAGCTGTCCAGGATGCGCGTCTTCGTCTTCCACCTGTGCGTCGCCGACCTGGTGGTCACTTTCTTCCAAGTCTGCCCCCAGCTCATGTGGGACATCACCGACCGGTTCGTCGGTCCGGACGCGCTGTGCCGCGCCGTGAAGTACCTGCAGGTGGTCGGCATGTTCGCCTCCACCTACATGATCGTGGCGATGACCGTCGATCGATACCAGGCCATCTGCAAGCCCATGGTGACGTTCCAGAGGGGGAGGGCGCGCTGGAACGGGCCGGTGTGCGCCGCCTGGTGCGTGTCCCTGATCGGCGGCCTCCCGCAGGTCTTCATCTTCTCCCGGGTGGAGGTGGCCCCGGGCGTGTACGACTGCTGGGCCCGGTTCGTCACGCCGTGGGGACCGAGGGCGTACGTGACGTGGACCACCGCGGTGATTTTCGTCCTGCCCGTGCTGACCGTCGTGGCGTGCCAGGTGCGCATTTGCCGAGCGGTGCGCACCGATTTCCGCGCAAAGACGCACCGCGCCGCCGGAATGCCGCCGCTGTCCTCCCGGACCGGCAGCGTGGCGGGGGTGTCCAAGGCCAGGGTGAAGACGGTGAAGATGACCGTGGTCATCGTGCTCGCCTACATCCTCTGCTGGGCGCCCTTCTTCACCGTCCAGCTCTGGTCAGTCTGGGACGCGAAGGCGCCCATTGAAAGTAAGACATCTCCGTTCCCAATCTCCCCAGTTCAGCACCACAGACAGCTGGTAATTGACTAACTCACCCACAAGGAAAAGACTAAAATGACAATTGACAAACATTTCTTGTGGAAGATTTTCGAGAGGAACGAAGGGGCTCATTTTTATTAAAAATAGTTGGTTCATGCCCTTAGTAATGAGGAATAATCAGAAAAAATGGGCCCTCTTTATTAAAATCCACACAGAAACATAAAGACCTCGTTGCTTTTCAAACACAAACACAAATGACCCTAAAATGGGCCAAAGTGGACCATGCCCACTGCCATCTATTGTTAGACTTCTCCCCTCTCCTCTTTTCCAGGCGCAACGTTCACCATCCTGATGCTGCTGGCCAGCTTGAACAGCTGCGTGAACCCCTGCATCTACCTGATGTTCAGCAGAAACCTGCCCGGCAGGCTGGCCGGCCTCGTGTGCGCGGCCGACCGGACTACGGAGTCCACGCAGGAGGAGGCCACTGTGGTCAGCTCCCTGCACATCAGCCTCAAAGGCCTGCCGGACAGCAGGCCAAAGTCCTGAGGACTTACTGGTCAGTTATGTTTTTTTTGTGTGTTTTTTTTTATCCTGAAAAAGACCGATCTGTTGAATAGGACAGATGGATGGGTCAAGCCACGGGGGAATAGATTGATTGGAAGACAAGTGACCGTCATGATCAGGATGTAAAATCAATACAATTGAAGAAATACAGGTATTTTATAACGTACAGGCAATAATCTCCACATAAAGATACATAAGTGGCAAGGCTGATAACCAAGATTCAGTTCTGTCTGGCAGCTCTGCATAAAAACGGATACAATTCTATCAAAGATGTTACCGTGTGGGCTCAGGAAAAGTTCGGAGAATCGTCGTCGGTTAACACAGTTCATCCACCGAAAGCCACATATCAACAATTCTCGGAAAGACTGCTGAATTCTCTGGACTTGAGCTCGTCTGATGGAACAGGAAAAACAGGAAAAATGAGCTTAGGTTTGACGAGTCCACGATTCAAATGGAGATATTTTTTAAGTCATGGACTTGTCCCCGTGGGCGAAAGATGAAAAGGACCATCCACATGATCGTTCAAAAGCTGTTTTCTGCCTGAACATCCACGAAAACCCCATAAAGGGTGAAAAGTATGGCATACATTTTTTTCATGAGCAACAGCAACAAGGCCTATAGGGGAAAGTTTAAAAGAAGAAATGTTTGAATTGAAAAAGCATTGGTCCCAGTGGTGGGTTAGAGCTCTCCAATCGAGGAAGCAGCTCCAGCAGATAACGGTAACATCAGTGATCTGTGTCCAGCAGAGCACAGTTCTAAGAACAGACAGAATACTGTGCTGAACCCTCAAGATCCCAAGTTCCCCCAGAATCTGAGCATAATCGTCCACATAGGAAATGGAGTTGTACATCAAAACAGGCTGTTCAATAGAGTGATATCCCTGTGATGTGATTATGTCATTGTGTAATTAAAAGTCTGTAAAAGCCAGAAACTGAAACAGATTTTTTTTTTTTTTTTAAAACAAAAACACTAAAACCCCTGCAATCTTATCCTCATATGACAGAAATATGAGCATCAAGTTTATATCTTTTAAATGAATTTTTGGGGTGCATTTTAAGGGGGGTTTGGATGTACTCTATGTGATTACATGCTCTTTTAATATACTGGTGAATACTCTCCCTTAAATTGGATGAGAAGACTCTAGAACCTGTTGGGAGACATCCATCTGCATCAATTTAAATTATAACATTTATACATTTATTCATATTTATATATATATTTGTATGTAAGTGTGTATGTGTGTGTGCGCGCGTGTATATATATTTATATGTATTTTGCAGTTGATTGTGTTATTTAATATCGGTCTTCAACGTGTTTCATGAGTTTCCCCAACATACAAACCTCTTTTTCCCTGTAAATTTGCATACATTTGCATTCCAATTGCTTTATCTTCAGTACATGTTGCATGTGCTTGTACATACGAGGACGATACCGGGGCACGTTTGTTGGTTCTAAAGTAGCTCGTAAAGATGCAAATACTCGTGCGTTGAAATCTGCTCGATGCCCTGAGCCTGTATCTTTCAGCATGTTTACATTTTTGCTCTAAACCCCCGAAGGAATGATAGTCTTTAAAGTCTTTTCCAAATTACGTGGCGTAACTTTGATGTCTTGGAATGGCCTTTGGAGGGGGCCATGCTTATTTTCTCTCGTCGAAAATTACAACCAACACACAGATTGGTATTTTTTTCTCCGGGCACCTACTTTTCTGTAGACGGTTGGGCGGTTTTGTGCTTGTTTGGCTTGATATGCACTCGTGTTGGCTTCATTTGTTCCCTTTTTCTGAGTATACTGTGTATGTACCTACTGCTGTTCTGAGCTGTTGCCTGCACTGTTTTGAGTCCTTTTGCCGGTTAAATAAAAATCCTTATACAACCTCACTTTCCATTTGCTCTATGGGAGGCTGTTATGTGGTACGGAGAAGCACACTTTTGCACACATTTATAAAAACCTGTCATTTTTAGAGCTGTGTCACCGATTTTAGCCTCAAAAATCGATCCAAAAACAGTCATTTTGTTTGTTTATTTGTCCTTTACCTTCAGTAGTGTCAGTATACAGTCATTTCACATCCACAGTTTCACTGTCAGAGAAAACTTGAGACCAGGGGAATTAGCTTTTTGCAGTCCAATCATAAGTCTGATACTAAATAAATGACCGATGGCCTCGGGACTCATTGCTTTGAATCTGAAATATTGTGTCACAGTTGATATTTGGACCATTTCTGCTTCAAATCTAAACTCTGTCAGCTAACCTTTTTTTCCACACTTTCTTTAATTCTAAATGATTATCATTTTCAGTAATTGGCGTGGACCACTGTGTGAACACAACGAGCAAATTAACAGGCAGGTGCACGGGCCGGTAGCGTGGCCTTGTTGCTTGGAAACAGGGATGCCAAACCTAACCATGCTGCTTTCACCAGATACATTTCTTGGAAGCCGAAATGACAGAATATGCGTTCACACGCAGGATTGGGAATTAAAGCCGAGCTCCAAGTAACAATTTATGACAAAATACCAGGTATCAGTCCTCCAAAGAAACATTAATTTGTTTATATTTGAGAAATCTTTCCAAAAATTGTTTAAAACTAAAGATATTATTGTTATACATTTGGAAAATGAACATAAATGACTTTTTTTTCCACTTATAGAAACCTTAAAACAACATTTTGTACAGTCTTCAATGGTCCTAATGGCAGCTTACGTTATCATTGTTTTTAATCTACTTTAGATAGTTATTATAGTTAAATGTTGATATGCATGTTAATTTTAACACCAAAAAATGTTAAATAAACCCTCTCTTACGATTACTTTTGAAAATGAACTATTTACAGTGTATACAGCTCAGCTTTTCTGATTGACAGCATGAATGTGTCGTTTGAATGATAATCAAATCAAAATACTTGTCCAGTTCCTTTATTATAAACGTGAACATCCTGATATTCATGGGGTCAAAGGATGATGCATTAAGACTTTATGATGCAAGCTAAAACTCTAAATAATTCTCCAAAGTTCCAGAGTGCTGAATATTTTGCCCTCAGACCGCATGTGCTGGTTTTAAATTCAAAGCAAAAGCAACCTGCGAGTTTCTGCCACTCTCACCTCTCAACATAATTTCAGTTTCTGCATTAGCAGCTTCCACTTTGTGAAACGCACAGCCAAAAATGGCAAAGGCTTGACGTAAATGATTTCATTGATTTGGTACGAGAGCTGCTTATCAGTTGAAAACAACTGCTCGACTTTGCTGATTGTTCTCTTTCATGTTGTCCCGATCCCAGAGGGCCTTCGCATTTAATGGAAAAATGTCTGCCCGAGGATACATACAACGCGTCGAATATGATCCATAGACTAGTGTTAACTATTCAAACACCACAACTGACTCTGTGTGGTTTTCTGACTCTGCTTTAGCATAAATCCCTACGCAGCTTGTTTGTTAGACCAAGTGTAATAATGAGACAAAATGTCTGGGCCAATTTAAAAGAATAAATAAAGAACCAAAAAAACAAACTGAAAAACACTGTGTGGTTTCAAGGTCTCGGTGCATGAACATGTCAGCCATCACTAGTAAGCCATAAACTTCAATTTTGTGCAAAGACAAAAGTGTCTAAAGATGCTTTTAAGCATTAATTTTTTTACACTACCCCTACAAAATGCAAATTACTGTGCATAGTTCCAAAACTGGATGACAGGAAAAATACCACCTGTTTTTTCTCTCTTTTTTTAAAAACTCTAAAGCGTCATACCTGTTGAGCAAGGACAGTAAAAAAAAAAGATGAAAGCTGCTTGTAGTCCAGACATCAAGAGGGAGCTCCTGAAAATTAGAGACTGCAGGAAGAGAAGTAAATCACTGGATAATTCATGTGCACACAGTCTGCGTTTAATTAAAATGAAACAGGGCAGTGAATTCATGACAGCTGATTGGCCCAAGAATAGGCCCCTGGGCGGGTTATTGCCAAAACCCAGAGATATGTTCATTTATCAGAGGAGCTATTAGGCCCTGATGAGGGCTATAGTCGCTCAGGAGAGATTTCCAGGGGTTTAAAAAGGAGGAAAATCTGTACCTTGCGGGCATCCAATTTACTTTGCTTGTGAGAAATAAATATTCATCATTCTAATCTCTTCCGTCCAAATGATCATAATCATGATTCTAGCTTTATATCTAACACTAGGTGTTTATAAAAGAAAATTAAAAGGTTTTGTAGTACGTCAAATCAATTTAACGCAATCAGAAAAGATTTTCCATCGTATGCTGTTTATTGCCCTCTAATGACTTCCAATGCAAATTTAACACTATTTCAGACTTGTTCATTCCTCATTAGAGATAATCTGGGAAATCTGGCTACATTTTTCTTATTTAACAACTGAGGATTCCTTGTTTCTCATCGTCAGTGAATGCAGCATCAATAAACCACAACCATTGAGTAAACTTCAGATTTATGGCAACCTTCAAATTCTTAAAATACAACAGACCAATGAATAGACTTTTTTTTTGTCTAAGGCACTGGTTGGCAGTTAAACCTCTTGGTGTGAGCCAAAAACTTTTTGACGGACAACTTTAACACCCAAGTAAGTAAAGAACACCGATTAAAGAGGGATTAGAACCCACTGTGGCCAAAATGGGGAAAGTAACTTTATATTCTTGTGTCACTTAAGATCCACATAAAGTATTCACTAATTCACGTTAGACATTAATATGATTCGGTTTGAGTTTATCACAATCGTGGTTAGGGACGATATATAATATATTAAAAATAATAACACCTTGTAATATTCCTGAAGCATGATTTTCTCCTTTAAGGATTCCATTTAGCTGTTTACCTTGGTTGTAAATAATCTCAACACAATTGAACAAAAAACAACTCCTGGCCTTATCATTTTGTCAGGATTACATATCAAAATGATTGGGTTAAGACTGAAAATACACCATTTTTGTAACATGATCACATATGCCTTACCAGCAATTGGTGCCTTGGTCATTTGAGGTCCCAAATTTCAGAATAAAACAAACCTCATGAGCAGAAAGCTGGTGGCGATGCTTTCTGAGAGTTCATGTGCTCAAGTTCCTGATTGAAAGTTTTTTAGCTGAGTCATTTTTCTTCCGGTGACATAAATCATAAATGACACTTAATCACATTTGACTTTTGCAAGCAAGTTTCATCATGTGTAAGTGACATATGTCATGAGAACCCCTTGTGCAGTAACTCTGATGAAATTCCCGAAAGTGCGGTTTCTGACAGCAGATTTGCATGTAAAAACTCATGGAAATTTTCAACTTGGTCTGCCAACGAGCACATGGACTGTTCATTTTTAGAACTAAAACAACATTTAGAACTAAAAACGTATTGTATGATAGACTCTAGTTTGTTATTTGTATCAATCTTGGTGATAGTAAAGCTCTGTAATCCTGATGCTTGTCCGGATCATTTAATGGAACCACAGCCTAAGACAACCACCTCCTGTTGGGTTCACTTCTCCTCTTCCCATGGAGAAGCATTTTCTCAGCAGGAGCCTGTGCTCTGAGTGACGTGAGCTCCAGCATTTACTGTCTGATTGTGCACCGTGGTGATGAGCTAGAAACCTGTGTGGAGCACAACTTCCATGCTCTCCCGAGTCAAGAACGAATCCAATTCAAACAGACTTGTTTTAGAAACCACAGTCGAACAACCAAAATTAACCAAAGCTGTGTGAAACATTTTTAAATCTTGCAATTTATTGGCATATATGAGGTTGATTTAATGAAAAATGTCATTTCTAAACTATTTAAGAAAGCACATTTTAACATTTTAAGATCAATTTCCCTTTTCCTCTTGTTTTGAATAGAGATCAAGGGTTTTTATTTGTATTTTTTAAATTTTGATCCTTAACAAGCAAATACCTCGTCTGATATGCCGTTTGATGACTTGTCAAACAGCCTGGATCGACACGTTTTTGCGTTAAAGCGAGGGAACGTCCACGCTGAGCTTGGCAATATACAAGAAAAAATAAAAGATCAAATCCAGATCGTGACTGGAGTAACTGGAATGAGCGCACATTAATCTCAATCGCAAAAAGAACCTGAGTCAACAAATAGTTTAGCCTGTGTATACCTCAAATTCTGTCATAAAAAAGGCCAGCCGTCGTTTATTGACCCTAAATGTCACATGGATATTCAAGAAATGCTGTACATGTGGATGGAGGAAGTTTGGAGATTTTGAAAGCATCCCTGCAAAAGTGCATTAAATTGCTGCAATTATAGGACAAGAGAGTGTGACTCAAAGTGAGTTGTTGGGAAAACACTTTTATCCACGCCTGCTATTTACATAGCAGCCGGGCATGGAACTCTCCAACTTTTAATTCAAAGAGACGAGCAATTACGTCACTCCAATTTCAATGGCAATCACAACAGAATGAGTTTGTGCAGATTACAAAAAAGATTGTATTTATTTTTTAAAAACAAAACCCTTTCTGATCCCTCTGCTGAATTTGTGGTTCCTATGGCAACATAAGGCTAAAGCATGTTGTTTTCCTGTGACAAAAAAACCTCTTTAGTGGCGTTGGCTTACCTGAAATATGGTCCAATTTGTATATTTAAAAAAATCCATACTAAACATAAAAAGTATAAGTACTCATTTTTAATTAGCTTGAGTGAAACAGTTGACCTTTGGTACAAAACCTGCTGGGATGATTTTCATGTAACAGCACACAGGAGGAGAAAGAAACAGATGTCAAAGACGGATATAGTTGTGTGTGTGTGTGTGTGTGTGAGTGTGTGTGTGTGTGGTGGTGTTGAGGACATCGTATAAATAATTTAGTAATAACACCAATGCTGTCGTTTAGTCCGGTTAGTGAGAAGATGAGCAAAACAAACACAACATAGTTAAAAACGGAAAAATGTTTGAAAGTTTGCACGCAGATTACGTTGTTTTTTTGTTTTTTTTTATTTAGAAAACGTGAATATATTCACAATTCTCAATTAGTTAAAGCATTTGGTATACAGGCTTCTTTATTACTTCAGTCTTCAATTGTTTTTTTGTGCTTTTATAAAAAAACAAAATGAGATAATACACTTTAGAGAGGTGGCCAATTAAAGTTCAAGGAGAAAAGTTATTTTCTCAGTCTGATTTTCAGTGTGCACCAAGATAAGTTCCATTTTCAATCTTTTTGAGGCTGTTTGAGAATCAGGTCTGCAGCGATCCCTGTTGTATCGATTTAATATGAAAAATTAAAAAGAAAGAGGGTTCCCGGATTGAGTCCCCGGGGGAAACGGTACCATTCTGGGTGGAGTTTGCATGTTTCCACTGAGTCTGCGTGGGTTCTTTCCGGGCCCTACTTCAACCCATCGCCCCCAAAACAAGCATGTCAGGTTCACTGGACACTCCAGAATTGCCCCCAGGGGTGAACGTGAACAGAAACCTACTCTGGGTTTGGATTCTGATCGGGGCGGCTGTCTCCGGGATTTTTTTTCACAGAACTACATGATTCACTGAGTGGTTTGATGGACATAAATTGATATAAATCTTTTGGGCTCCAGACATCATCGGCCAAAATGTCCACCTGTGTGAGATACTGGACTCTCACTGTCATCCATCAAATCAACAACTGCTGGAAAATCTTTTTTTTTTAAAGAACACACTATCTCTAGAGGGGCTCCATCAACTCTCTGCTGCTTCAAATTGCTTGGGCGGTCTCTTTACATTAGTTTTCATTTGGTTTAATCCAAGCAAAAACATTTTAACGAAATCTCCAAAGTGTGAATGCTTTAATAGGTCTTTAATAGATCTTGGAAAACAGTGACTGACAGGCAAGTGCTGAAGAAGGATGTCTATGCAAGCCATGGGGCAGCTCTCAGGATTTAGTTAGACGTCAACTACAACCCCTTCCATGGAAATTGTAAAAAAACATCATAAAGACCTCATATGAAGAAACGATGCTAGTACAACACTGAGCTGTGTGTCAAATAGATATTTCAGGTCACAACGTTTTGATGGTTAAAAATGATCTGATGATCATAGAGCCTACACACACTCCTGACAAGTAACTCCTGAAATAGTTTTTAAAGAGCTTTCTCACTCCTCCCCTTGGTTTTAATCATGGGGTTATAGGTATATCCTTTTTACTTTAATAGTACGAAAAAATATATAGAAAATGTCTGAAAATGAGCTAGTTTGTCAGAGCTGAGTCCTGATATAGAGCAGTCTTTATCTTCAGCTGTATTTTTTCCACAAAAAAAAAAAGGATTCTCACTGATCTTTAATTTTCCACAGGTTGCATCAGTTTTTACGTTCCTACCGCCTCTAACATCCTCTCCCAGTGAGCAGAGAGAAGCTCAGCGTGATGTTTACCACTTCAGAGACGTGGATGCTGATTTTGTAAGATGACGTCAAAAGTGTTGATACGTTGAAACGTTGATATCAATTCCAAATTGTAAAGATATAGACTCTTTTTTGACTCCCTGTCAACATCTTTGCTTGTTTTTGCGCTTTCTTTTGGTTCCATATTCTATACTCTTTGCTCTTTGGGTTACTCTGTTTTGTTTTCTTGTTCGGAATGTTTTTTCATTTAATCTTTGTATCCATTTTTTTTATTTGAGGTTTTTTTTGCAATTACGTTCTCAGAGTTACATTCTGTCGTATTCTCTCTTGTCGTTACATTCAGGTGTCCTCAGCTGTTCTGGTCTTGTCTCCCGGTGACATGCACACCTCTCTGGCGGTAATCACTCACCTGTTGTCACCCAGCTCAATAAGCCTGTGAGTATTAAAGTCCCACTGACCACAGTGGGCTTTCCACATCGCTGTAGTTGTCATACTGTGATGACTGTGTGTCAGTCTGTTCATGCTTCCGTTTTTCTATGTTCCGTTGCTTCCTGTATTTTGTGTTGAGTTCTCTATTTATGTACTGCTCATATTCTTCTCTTTATCCGCTTGCCCTGTCTTTGGATCCTTTTTCCAATGTTCAACATGAACAAACAACCACCTCTGTTCAGCTATTTATCTGAGGCCAGAAGTAGGCTTTACTGTTAAGATGTGGCCAAATTTTCTGTTATTTCCTTCATTTCGAATTAAAAACTGCAAGAGAGGCGCAATTCTGAGTAAAGAATTCAAGGAGAAAGGTTCAACCTGCACCAGGACTTGAAAATGTTTGTCTACTGTATTTGACATGGTTGTATTACATCCATCCATCCATCCATTATCAATACCGCTTATTCCCATTTTACAAAGAAAATTTAAAAAAAGGTTGAAAAAAGTCACACCGAATCACAAAATGAACTTTCCGTTCATTACAAAACGCTTATTCATTTCTAACAAGTTAAACGGGGCATTTTTATCAGTGGATATTGTGTGTACATTGTAACTATATAAAAGCAGAAAAGTATTGACATGTATTGGGTTGTTGGACAGCCCTGAGTGAGTGGAGCCATTATTTTTTGTGTGGGCTTATTCGTCTCTTGCTCCAGGTCACATGTCAAACATGTGACCTGGAGGAAAGGCTGACATATTTTTACACAGTGTTGCCATAGTAATGACGAGGGACTTAACAGACCTTATGTAAAGCCAACTTGATAAAAGTACTATGAAACCTTTTTTTTGTATAATGGCTCTCTCAAGTCTCTCATGGGAGACTCTCAAGTCTGTATTTGCTTTAATCCTACAGGGTAAAATGTCTGTGTCCTTCAATGAATATATTTGTGGCGATGGGGTGTTTGTGAAAGAGCAAATCAGCTGACTGGGTTCTCAAGATATATGACATTTGGATTGTTTTGGACCGTTGGCATGTTTACTAATGGTGCATATTCACCACTTAAACCTTAATAATTCTATAAACAATTCAGTTGAGGATTATGCAGAGCCACAGAGAGTTTTGAGGGGAATCAACTTACCTGAACTGAAGCTGATATTAAGTCCTTTTTCTGTAACGTCACATTTTAGTCAAGCAAACAAGCGAAACTCAGCGGAGAAAATCAATGGATGGAAGTCCAAGCAAGCACTTTGCTTTCAAGCCGGTCATTTTGTGCCGGTGATTACTCTCAAAGAAGACCCAGTGGAAGTCAATAGCAGACACACTTTACACATGGTGCATGAGCTTGAACTGAAAAGACCCACATACTTTTTACAGACCGAAAAGACCAAAGTGGAATGATAATGACCAAAAATTTCACAGAAGGCTGACTTGGGAAAATCAGCCTGAACTAAATGTATACTGGGTATTTCAAACAATCTTTCTGATAGCTTTGGCTAAGTAATGCTGAATGGTAGAGTGGGCTGCTCCTGACCCACACTGGTCTCCCACCCAGTGCAAATCCAACGAATCCCCAATGGAAAACTTTAATAAAAAGTTAAATGAATGCAGAAAATAACTTGCTTTTTGTCACACAGGGCACACTGTTTTGTTTCTTTAGTGATATGATCAGCTAAATCATGGCAATTTCCCCTTTTTCAAAGTACAACTTATTGTTAAGATGATACCAGAAATGTAGAGCGTGTTAGATTGATATTATCTTATTTAAAAAAAGCAACAATTGGCATAATTTACTTACAACTTAAAAATGTAATTTAACTGGTTATATCAACCTTTTTTAAAATAGATCTATTAATTACAGACCACGTTTTCAGTTTAGTTCAACAAAATAACCCTTATTAGCTGCCTGTGACTTTTGTGTAGCACCACTTCTTTATGTGATGTTTTGAATTACACCTTGTTTAATCTCAGCATCTATCCAATAAAAGAGAGCCAAAAATGTTTTAAATCTAGAATAAATTCCAGTCCCATGGCTTTCGAATGAAATCCCCTTTTCAAAGGGGACCTGTGCATTTTTCACAATGCTTTTTTTCAGCAGCCTTTTACCATCTGAAAAACATACCCAAATTCGGAGGAACAGTGTCTAAACCAGACCTTGAAAGACTAATCCATGCGTTTGTCTCTAGCAGGCTGGACCACTGTAGGGGCTTGTCACTGGGTTCTGAACCAGCTGTTACCACAGCCAGACCATCCAGAATTCTGCTGCTGGACTTCTGAGCAGAACCAGGTAATATGACCGTATCAGTCCAGTCCTTTCACTCAGAAAACAGACTTTAAAACAGTTCTGTGTGTTAAAGTCTCTTCATGGGCAAGCACCAAAATACATTTCTGGCATGTTAGAGCAGTATAAACCAGCTCAGAGAACCTCAGGTTCTGGTCTCCTGCTGGTGCCCAGAGTCAGAACCAAACAAATTCAGTTTTATGCTCCTAAAATCTTGAACAGTCTTCCTGAAGAGGTGAGACAGGCCTTAATTCTGACAATGTTTAAATCCAGGCTGAAAATGGTTCTGTTTAACTGGGCATATGGAAACTGAATGGATTTTATCTGCACCCTTCACTTTTTTAAATCTATTTAATTTATTTTGTTGATCCATTTTCTGTCTTTTTTTCTGCTTTTAAACTCTTGGTAAAGCATTTTTAATTGTCTTGTACATGAAATGTTCTATACAAATAAACTTACCTTGCCTTGCCTTTAAATAGAATGCAGACCTCATTAATAAACCATAACTTTTTCCATCTCATGTCACATTGCTTTCGCGTATTGTACAATGCAATAGTTCTCAGAATCCAAGTTGGAACTTTTCATTTACGAAATGCAAATACCTAGGAAATGAAAGTATGTGTGTATTATTTATGTATTATGTATTTTAATGACGTAGTGACAAAAAACAGAGTCACTCTGTTGACGCACCGTTTGTTACGATAACACTTTCTTGATCATTTGGCAAGGCAGCATTCCATTTGTTGCTTTTTCTGTCTCTATTCTGACAGAATACAAGCTTCCAGCTGCTCAGAGCTTTGCGGTAATTGTCTGATTCTCACCTCAACGATACGACAAGCGTTTTCCGTAGGAGGTAGATTTAGGCAGCGGGCAGGAAAGTGGAGCATACGTCTCTATGTCAGGCATTGTTCGACTGAAAAAAACAAAACAAGATCCACTCGAAATAGGAAGCCTTAATGTCAGTACGTGTCTCCAAGTCTCATTTACAAGATAGTGATGCACCCCAAACCTCCACAAATGCAGGCTTTCGCACCTCTCATTGACTAAAAACCTAGCTGGTCTTTCTCATAATTGAAACAGTGTCGTTTTTTTCAATCAAAGCAGCTCATGGACTCATGAGCAGGACTCATATAATCACCCAACATTATTTCTAACCATCTCAGAGAAGCTTTACAGTGTTTTATATGGCAGAGCTCTTTTATGGCCCACATTATACAGTTTTATTTTACATTACCGGCTCATTGGGTTGTGAGAACATAATTTTCTAAGGCGGCCTCAAGCCCATGATAGCATATCAGCTGTGGTGGCATTTATTTTTGCATTAAAACCTGATTTCTAATTGTTTTAGCAGCTTTATAAAAACAAAAAAACAATTCAAATGATCTGCGTAGGTGAGCTGGCACTTCTGAAGGTTGGCATTGCTCTCCAGACTAACAGTTTCTGTTCCCCGTTGCAGACAACCAAACAAGTGGAACACACGTAGGGATGATTGACAAGTATTTCATGGTTACCATGGATTTTTATTCAAATCAATCTTTGCGACATAACCGTTGTGGGGAAATTAATGTAACTTGCACAGCACTGTGGTAAGTATGTAACTAGACACAAACTAGACACACAAAACTGACAGCAAAAACACACAGCATTTCACAAATGTGCACAATACTGCACACTCTCACTCTGACAGTTGATTTTGTGTTTACTTATGGCTTTGGAAGTGAACAATTAACAGTCTTATCTGGCCATTTTTTATAAAATTGGAGTTTTGGCCACACAGCATCTGAGTGCAAATGTTCTTACAATTTTCTTCTCTGCCATGCGCAAACACAACAGGGGAAACTCGCTAAACTTTACTCCTGCAGAATTTGACAAAGGACAATGTTACCCCTCTAAAAAACGTAGGCAATCTCAGACTCAGAAGCTCAGACTTTTGGATAATTGAGAGCTGAGTATCTTACAGCAACTCTACAAGAATGCTGGAAGGAACAACATCAAGCCCCATCATTTCTTAAAGACCCCATTAGATATTTTTCAAACAGAACACTCTCTGATTGCAAGTCTGCTTGTGGTTTCTAAAAGTTGAATAGGATGGGAGGCATAGGCTTCAGTTATCAGGACCCTACTACCAGTATAAGCAGACAGACCTCTCTACCTTTGAGTTTTTCAGACTTTCCTTTTGTCGAAGCACATAGTTTTAGTTACGGATGGCTTAGGTGACTGAAACATCCCATAGTTATGCTGCTATAAGCACTGACTACAGGGGGAGTTCCAATGATGCAACTTTTCTTTAATCTGTCCCTTCTTTTTCCCCTTTTTCTTCATGAGAGATTGCTGCTGTAATCAACTTGTTTCTTCTTCTCTTTAGAAACCCCGAGTTGTTTTGCTGTCCTCTCAAGCCCCAGCTTGTCAAAGCAGATGACCGCACCTCCTGAGTTTGGTTCTGCCAGAGGTTCTTTTCTTTTCAAAGGTATTTCTTTCTTCTTTCCACATGCCTCATGCACACACAGAATGGGAAATTGGATCAAAGAGGCAATTTTGGGCAATTTTCTGGTTTCTATCTGGAAGACTTTTTTATTTTTATTTTGAAATTACTATAAATTGGATACATTTAGAATTTGATAAACCAGAATGAATTTGATTATGATTGTATTACCACGAATTGGATTCTAATTGGCTCGACTTGGAATGTATCTTAAATTAAACCAGATTGAATCTATCTGAAATGCTGCCATACAGAAATATATGCTTCTTCTTCCATCCTCTTCTCGGAAACAAAAGTCTTCTTGCGAATTACAACATAGTAACAACACAAATTTTCTCTGAAAACAATTTATCAATCATTCTAAATGTATTTCCAGTGTCTAGAATTGTCTGTTATGACTGGTCAATGCCCTATTTTAAAATGATTTAGCTGGGGATTAGTGGACCATAACTGTATATAAAAAAAATCCACAAAACCCATGGTGTACATTCTGGATACAGAACAGCCCATCCATAAAACTGAGAAAAGAATAGAATATGACATAGCTTACATTTTAAAATGCATATGAAGAAAGAAAATATGATGTTGGACTTCAACATCATTAACATTTACTCATACGAGCGTAAAATGTTAATTTTGCATATTTTCATACTTCAAGCATATAGAATTTTATTTGATCTATTATTTTATTTTGTTACATGGAATCCAAAGGCCCCAAAGTACAAAATACAGCTCCAGCAAATATATTCTGTGTCTATCGGGATCTGACATCTAACATCTAAGGCAACGCCTGAGAACACAGCTTTATTTTGGCCAGTGTGGGTCTCAGGCAACATAACCTCACATGGTTCACCAAGTGAGTTGGTGAGATTAGAAAGAGAAATAAGCTCCAGAAGGTCAATGATCTAGACCTGTAGTATACTGGAGAAGGAGGTGTAAAAAAAGGCAAAAACTGTTTTTCTAATGCGACCATTTTAGTGGAAAATACCAACTTTTCCAGAATTGTGTTGGTGTCATAATGCTGAGCTTTTAGTTGCTCTTGTTATTTTAGGGAGTCAATAAATATATGCAAGAAAGGCATATATTTACGCTTTTCAAGAATGAAAAGGATAAAGGTAAAAAAACTCTAAAAATGGACCAAGCACATGGTCTGGGCTCCCTATAGTAGGCTGTTCTGTGAATGCACATGCATTTAATCAAAGTTATACTGATTAATGCAAATAAGATGAAGGCAGATTGTTGTCTAAAGTAGACCAATTAAAGAGGACCCTCTGCCTTATCCGTAACAACTGTTCTTGGACGCTTGTGTCAAAAACGCTTGCATGGATGCCTCTTATCCAGGAGATGTCAGTGTTTCCATTTAGAAAATGGGAGGCCTGATTAGCGTTCTGTCGTAGATGTGCATGGTGATAAGGAATGATGGTTACGGAGACCGGAGCAGCGGATAATTGTCTCTCATATTGATCAGCAGCCATGTTTTCATTGAGATTCCCAGCATAACAAATCAACCGTCTTTGTATGGATAGTGGACATGCACGTGCTAAATGATTATAAATAGGAATAAGCGGTATTGATAATGGATGGATGGATGGAATTACAAATAATGTTACGCTGTAGCAGAAAATAATTAAAGAAGCAAACACAAAAATAGTGCGAACTTCCTGTTTATTGCGACAGTTTGGGACGTTTGGCCGGGTCTGGGTGAGTCCCGGGCCAGATCCATCACTCCATCTTTGTTGTTCGTGCCATCTGTGTGCCATCAATCAGGTGGCAGCAGACACCTCCAAGGTCAGAGCACACAAAGCAGTGCAGGACATGATTCAGCACTTTATCAGTGAGTGGAAACACCGGCGTGTCTCTATCAGATATACATTTACCCCACTGCAACGGTGCAACAGGAATAAATTAGATTAAGGAAACAAGGCAACAAAAGGGAAGCAGTAGTTTCCCTATTTCTCTAAAAAAATATAAATTTCTTAATTTAATCCAGTCTTTACTGCAGAGAAAGTTCTTAAAGAATTTACTAATTATCTTCAAAAGGAGTCACTCAAGTGGGCACTCATATCAAATGACTCAAATTGTCCTCCACAGCAAACAATGTGTGAAAAACGTTCCCAATAAAAGAGACTGGGACTAATATAGATCCACCGCTGAGTAAACTGCAGTCCAAACCAAATCTGGCGCAGTGCAAAATCTGTGAAGTTGTTATCAGATTACGCCATGTAATATCAACACCACAGTTTCTCAGCATTGGAGGTTATAAAGCCAGAGAGGGGAGCAAAAGAGAAAGGGGAGCTCGGATTTGGGTGGTGTGGAGCTGCGGATATGACAGGAAAAATGCAAAGTCCAGAGAAAAAAATCTGCACTATCAGTACTTTGACACCTTGGC
Organism: Menidia beryllina; assembly: GCA_013363375.1. NCBI lineage: Eukaryota > Metazoa > Chordata > Actinopteri > Atheriniformes > Atherinopsidae > Menidia > Menidia beryllina. The sequence goes on from JABUIW010000205.1 coordinate 1,443,493, forward strand.
TGGTGATTGGCCGGAAAATTCCCATGAGAGGTATTTGTAAAATGCTTGTTAATGTGAGTAGTTGTTGTACTGGAGGGATAAATCATATTGTGTGCTGAATGTAAATACGCTGGAGGTTAATGATCTATCCTGTGGTTCGTTCATCTTGGATAAACCCTCTTTCAGAGGTCTGCAGTTCTAAAATCTAAATAACAAAAGAAAAGAGCAAGTCAACAAGTTGAGATAATGCAAACTGGCATAGAACTGTGAGCCACTGTCCCAACGGGGGGGGTGACAAAGAGCATGAACTGTAGGCAGGAGGGAAACTACCTTAGGTCTACAAGGAAAACCACTTATGAAATATGAGAAGTGAAGCAGACCGATACAGTGGACAAAGGAACACAGAGACAAGATCAGGCAAAAATCATATCAGTCTTATTAACTTACAGGCCTTGTCTGTTGTGTGAGCGAGTATAAACTGTTTTACTCGCTTTTCTCATCACATTTTGATAAATATGTGCGCTTGAAAAGAGAATAAGAACATTGTGTCGTAACGTAATCAACCCAGACAGGCCCCATCGATGATTTCAGCTACTCAAAACGTTTCCAAACAGCCATTTTTGGACTCCCACTTCCACAATGTATTAGTCACCTACAGTACGTGTTGAAGGAAGTTTAAAACTTAGGGGCTTTAGAAAGTAATCCATCTTACGGAGTGGATGGAAATATCAGCTCCACGCGTCATCACAAGTCAAGATAATGCAAACAAGTCGAGATAATGCGTCGAGTGGAACATGTCTCCGGCATTAATTCCGGCAGATTTCTGGCACAACAAAGCTGTTCGAGTAAAAGATCCGGCCTGGGTTCGCTCTCCTCCAACCAACGTTTGGCGCGGCCCTCCCCATGGAGAAGCCACGTGAGCTGACTAGATTTCCAGGATTTTCAAACCCGTTGTGTAACGACGTGCCGCAGAGCTCAGATTAGACTTGTTTATTCAGAAGCCCTGATTTTCCCATCCCTCACAAAAAGAGAAAAAAAAAAAAGAAAAGAAAAGAAAAAAAGACCTACAGATGCAGAATGCAAATGTTTATCAAATTAGCTCCAGCAGTGATACTATTCTTAATAATTGATGTGCCGCTGTTAGAGCAAATTACCTGCTGAGCTAATGATCTGATTAGATTTTTGTGTCGAGCAACGTATCGCATTGACATACATACACAGCTGTTAGTTGATATGAGATAAGGGTTTATTACACCTCAGCAGGATCAGTGGGTGGGTGAGCATTCGTGCTGTCAGTCTTTCTTTCTAAATAAGAAACAGTAAACGTGCAGAAGCAGTCTCAGTAGTTTGTTGTGTTTTTTGCAATGGCTCTAACCCATTGTCATGTTCATGAGTTTTCACAAGCAGATTGAAGAGGTGCGATAGGGAAGATTGGGGGGGTCTTATGGAAAAGATGGTGTGATATTCAAAATGCCATCACTGCATCCAACACATTTAAGATGGTGAGAGGCTTAATATCTTAGGGCAGATGTACTAGACATTGTACCAACATATTCAGAGTTGAATATTCAAAGTTGGTGTTTTTCTTTTACCAAAATGATAGAAGGTACTGGAGAGATAGCCCAAAGAATTTACGCCATTTGCCGAGAAAAACGTCATCCAGGCTCCAAATCAGGGATTCCCAGTGAATAGTTACCTATGTAACTGCAATGTGACAGTGCTCTGAATCCAGAGTGAGATTTAAATGTCAGCCGGATGGTCATGTTGTCGAGCGCTTAAATTTTTCTAACAAAAAAACCCAAAACACTAGAATTAACACTAGAACTAAAACTTGAATTATTGAAAATTTTATGGACAGTTGAATTTCACTTTGCAATCTTTTGAATCCTGATCATAATTTAGAATGATCTTTTAAAAAAAAACAATTGATTTAAAGAAATTGAGCCCTGTAATAATTTCACCACAGTGGGTGGGTATAATTCCATTCATGGTGGCACTTTTCATTCCAAGTTTTCGAAAAAAATAAAAAAAATAACCTGCACATACACAACCAGAATGGCACTTGAGAGCAACAATGTGAATGAAACAGCACCCCTAGTTATTGTATTTGGAAGTTTGATCGCCGTGGCTTACTCACCTGTCTCAGAATTAGAGGCTCCGCTTGAGATGTGCGACAATAATCTGTAGATACATCATAGACGGCAAGATTACACGTCCACAAAACAGAGAAATGTGCGAGGTGAAAAATACAGACATCAGCGCCTCAAGCGTTGAGAGAAAAATGAACAGAACTGGAAAAAGATTGGATTTGACAAATTGGGCAGCTGCGTGTGAATGAAGGACATTTTATCTGCTGATGAAAGCTGAGGATGTTTTGGATAAATAGAGCTGTTTATTGCCACGCTAAATCTGACAGTAGGTATTTTACGCGAGTCAGTTTTGATTCCATTTAGTGAGAATTAGAAATGACAAGGTGTAATAAATATTACAGAATATTTGTTATATAAATGATTATATATAAATGTCAACGCATTTACATTTTAGAACATATTCTAACTTGATATGTATATATTTCCGAAATCCCTATAGATTTTGGTCAATTTCTACAAGTTTATGATAAGATGAACAAATGCATACATTTGAAGAAAATAAAAGTTCCATGGAAAACAAAAGCTGCACTTCAGTGAGCAGCGTTTTGTCTATCTACCCAACTTCTTTGGGGACATGATTTAACTTTATAGCCTCGATTCCAGGTGGAAAATCAGAGTTTTAATAGCCCACATATGACAAAAGCCAGCGGTGAACCGGAAAGCGTTAGTTTATGCTGTTAGGGAAGGAGGTTGATGTCTGCTTAAAATCATCGGGACATTGGACCACTGTCGAGCTTTCTGTACTATTCTTTTACACTGTGTCTCTTTCAGACCAGCACTGCAATTTTTAGGGTGTTATTCTGCAATTCCAGCTGTCAGAGCAGAGGGTGAAAACTCTTACTCCTGAGGTGACAAATCTAATTAACACATTGCCGATGAACTATTTCTGTAATTGTTCAGCTATCCGTTAACTGCACTTCTTGATGCTTTTGGTTTCTTTCACTTGGAAAAGCATTACAAAAAGCGGTACACAAAAATAATGAAACCATCAAAGACCATCAAACAAAAGGATTTTTTTTTCTTCTGGGTTTTTTTCTGATTCTATTAAAAGATATGGACATATACAGTAGATTAATAGAATTTATTTCTAACTGGGATCAAAGTTGTTTGTTCCAAATTCCTCCTCTTGACTTTCTGAGTTATATTTTACAATTTAAATTTAAACCTTCACAGCAATTTCACCATCATAGGACAAAATAATTTAAAAATTATGGTCGGTACTTTTCCTGTAAAATAACATATTGTAACAGTTACTTAAAAATTATAATAAGGAGGAAATGAACAACTTTGGAGCCACTGTAAAAAACATTTTAGAGAATTTAATTTGATAACAGCCACACTGCCTTTCCGCATTCAAAAATGTCTTTAACACATCATGCTTTCGCAATGTTGGATGAGATATGGTATTGCATATGGTAGCAAAGCAGTTAAACACCTTATTGTTTGATGCTGCAACATATAATATTCCACTCAAGACACTAAAAAAGAACTGATTTAACACGCTGAATTAAAAGAATAAGAATACCAAGCAGAAATGAGACTATTTTAAGAGGAGACTTGACATGCTGTGAATTTGTAATTTCCATCAGTCAGTAAATACTGTGCTGTACTCAACACTGAGTTTACACCTCACAGCTTTCAGTCATGCTGTATTCCTCCATCACTGCCCCGTCGACTCACCAATATTCATGTGAATATTGCTAAGACCTTTTTTTCTCAGCCTGTCCCACCTCCGGCCCACCTCAGAAGTACGTAGTACAGTTTCCTGTCGAAATAAGCTCAATAATGTCCACCTTCACGTGAGTCGAACACTTTCCGTCTTTCATTGAAGCCACTGGGGATACAAGCTAAATTACATGTGGGCCACGGTAAGATCACAGTGAATTATTAACGCGCTTCCTGCCCCCGTGCCCCTGTTCATCGCAATATAACACTGAACAGGTTAGCAAAGGCAGGCCAGGACGTGCCTCCGAGCTGTTATTGCACCAGAGCTTTCCTTGGGCGGCCATCATGGCAGCTCATGTGGTGTTTTCCCCCCTGCGGGGGTTTACAAAACGCTAAACAGGAGGGGAGAATTGTGCTGAACATGCACATGAAAACAAAACAGAAAACTCCCCCTCAACAAAGATAGAATCTTCTATTTTAGCTTTGAGCAGGTGATGAAGTAGCGGCTTCATTGCCATCAGACAGTTTTTGCCATTTATGGTGAGCAATTCAATTATTTGCCCCCCAGCGATCCGTTGCATTTCAAAGAACATTGGACGCCGGTCTTCCCTGCCTTTGACATTGACACAGATATATTGTGGAGGTAATTGGATTGTGGGATATGGCTAAATGGGTTTGGCTTGCATGTGTTGTGTCTTCAGTGAAGGGCTGGGGGACAGACGCTGGGGGAAGATAAGGGACGATAACACCTGATGAAGATAATGTCTAAAAGTGAAGGCTTGGGATACAGCGTGCTATGTTTGGGCTTTCCTCATGACCATGGTTAATGCGATTACTTGCCCCCCCCCCCCCCTTCCCCTTTCCCCACCCAAACACCCACACCGCTGGATCTAATATGTGTTGGACGCTGAAAGAGAGCTGTACTCTGTGGATCTCATACCGTAGGCTAAGTTTTAACACCCATGTGATTGTTTTCCTGAAAGGTATGAGAATCCACTGTGATATTTATGTCTTGGAGTTTTCAAAATTCATGCTAAAGGATAGAGAGATCAGAAGCAAGACAAAAGAATAGAGAAAGATTTTCGTCGGAAAAGAATAAGGTCACTTTTTGGTACATATGGGAGCATTATTAGTAAATTATTAAGGATATGGAGGCTATAAAATTGATAGCTCTAGTGGTAAACCATGAGATTATAGGACAGCTCTTTGATAAACCTCACTTAAGTCGCAAGCATGAATTCTTGTTCTCAAGCTGTTTATTATGTATGTGGAATAGTCTCCTGGATTCAGAATCTGAGGCTGAAATGTTGACTGCGAAAACTAAGAGACACTAACAAAAAAGGAACAACACAGAGTAAGAAATGACAGTTTTCGTTTTAGGAGGGTGATGGTTCTATTCGTGTGCTCCACTTTCAGCGATAAAAGCAAAGTCTTCTTGTTTTGATCTCCGGATTGTGCAGAGAAGTATCAGACATGATCAAAACAGGGGGAACAGAACTAGCACGTCTAAGAAAACAGATGAAAATTCCATTTATATGTGTCCGAAGCTGCTGCAAAGGACCAGGCACAGTTACATTTAAACTTGTACAAAACAGCCCCAAGACAATCTGCTGTCCATTTCAAAGTCTAGTTAGAGAAATTATACTAAAAAATCACGCATCACATATTTAAAATCATATAAAATCAGCAACAAACTACCTTAACATCCATCCATCCATTTTCGTTACCGCTTATTCCCTTAATAAGGGGGGGACTGGACAACACAGAGACACACAAGGACACGTAACCCAGTTAAAAACATTAAACAGTGCAGTTATAAAGTGCAAGTATAAAAATAGACTGAGAAGAAATTCATTCAAGTGTTCAATGTTGAAAGTAGTTTAAATGTATATATTGTGTTTATTGTTTTGCTTGACAGAGGGTGTATCTGGGGAAAATGTGTTATTCAGCAATTATGGGGTTAACTGAGATGGGCCCGGGCGTGGCATCTGAGGTGTTGGGGTGTGGACAGGAAGAGGGGGGAGAGGACTGAGAGAGAAATGGTTTGAGGAACAGAAAAGAAGAATTTGGCGAATAGTAACAAATAGAGACTGTTGAGCAGTTTTGTGGCCAAAGTGGTGGAGGAGTACAACCCAGACTCTCTAGAGGACTTAATGGTGCCTTTTCTGTTTGTTTGAGTGAACTACTCGACTTTGCAAAGCTAGCAGCCAGCTAACGGGTCTTCAATTCCTCCGGAGGATTCTTCTCCTCAACTCAGCTCTTCCTCGCCATCCGCCGTTGTGTTTTGAGATCATCGAACTCTAGCTACACCCAGGCCTGCACCGGATTCTGAAGGGGTACCCATTTTGGTTTATAAAAACTAATAGGATTGCCGGCTTTAGCAAAAAGCTGTTTGGGCCCACACTGTGTATGTTTTTTATATTTCTTTATATTTTTGCCACAGTTTTTACCCAAGGAAAATTGAGGTAATCCATTTTTAATGTTTGTTTTGTGTGTGTGTTTGAAATTTTTATTGATTTTATGAGTTAATTGTGAGTTCATGGGTAATGTTGTGGCCATTTAAGTTAACTTTTTGTCATTCACATGTCCTTTTTAATTTTAAATAGTTAAAATATGTTTTAGTTTGCACAGAACCATTTTGAATTTAATTGTTAGGATTTATTTGGTCATTTTCCAAGCTCCTCCCATTAATTTGGAAGAGTTAAAACAGCCAGGGTATATCTGGATAGGGGTTGTGGTTTGTAAGGTGTGATGACCGGAGGTTTGCAGACAAAGATTTTTTGACAACGCTACACGCTATGCTTTTGTTTTACCTTTTGGATCACCTTTGTTACTTTTTATTTGCAACAAAGTTACAATGGAATTTTGGTTATTTCCTTATAATTTTACAAAGAAATAAAGGAAAGTGCGTCAAAATCAAAACCCACCTGTTGCCACCGACGGCCTTTTTTTTTGTTGAAAGAATTTGGTTAAGAAAAATGAAAAGGCCGTGACAGGTAAGTTAAAAACAATGCATGTGTGTTAAAAAGAGAGATTCAAAACAAATATTAAAACTGAGTTAATCAGGGTTAAGCATAATTGATAAATATATCCTGCCTTCATCTCTATGGTTACTGAGGGGAGCAGCCATGCACACAGGGTCATTTGGAATGTCCAATCAACATTGAGGTTTTTTGACGGTGGGAGAAAGCCGTAGAACCTGGAAGACACAGGGATAACATGCAAACTCCACACAAAAAGGTCCCGGTTTCCCCAGGGACTCGAACCCAGGACCTTCTGTGAGGCGATGGTGTTAACCACCACACCACCGTGCCGCCCTCTACCTTGATATGTCGAGTGTGTTTGAGTAAGTTAACGGAATAGTTCTGTATTTTATATAGGATCTGGGTACCGTATTTTCCGCACTATAAGACGCATCTTCAATTTAGCCGGCCACTTGGCTGTGAGCTAGCCAGCAGGTTGGTTCATCATGACTACATGTTCCTCAGTTCAGCTGACAACAGGATATTTCCAGAGCAAAGCTGGCTTCTGTGCTCTCCCGGGCTAATTGCAGGGAAGAAGATAATGGGGTTGGACCTTAGCGGATCAAGGTCAAGCAGTGGGTGGAAATAAAGACGGGGAGGCGGGGGTGCTGAGCACGCCGGCCTCGAAGTCAACTGCTGATCAGAAGCCCTCACTGGATGATGTGCTTTGATTGTAGTGATTTTAGGCTCCAAAATACATGCAACCAAGGCATCATTTTTGTCTAAATCTGTCCTTCTTTGTCTTGTTTACTGTCTAAACTTCCTGTCTATGATTCCAGTGGAGTGTTGTCCATGGACCATCATGGTCATGAGGTCCATCATTTATTTTTTCAAAAGATGTTTTTCTAAAAACTTATTCGGAATAGTTTTGTTGAGTTCTATATTGTTAGATAATGTCTGTAAATGTTCCATGGATTCGTCAGCCCTTTGGTTATTTTCTTCCTTCCTTTTCTCCTTCTTCTTTTAGCTTGTTAGGTCACGAGTGGCTTGTACTTGAAAGTTGCCTGGGGCTTACAGAGGGACAGGTCACACAGCAAAAAGACCTAGACCAGGACAGGACTCAAGGCCAGACCAGACATAAACTCAACTTGTTGAGCTGCTCAGAACACTAAAGCCTGAATAATTTGGAACAATAATGCATGGCTGCCACTAAATCCTACCCTACTGATTTTCTCGGGCCTAAATGCCTAAATGCTCCAACATTTTCTTTAGAAACCACTAGTATGTTGAATGAGTAACTGCACTGGCCTTAGACAGATAATACATACATGTGAACATCAACACATGTCTAAATTTGTGGTGAGACTCTCAGCTCACTCAGTTATAGCCACAGAAACACTACTTCACATTAGCCCACTCTGAATGTGTCTTTTTGATTCAATGTGGCCTAAATGACGTGTAAAATTGACGGTATGATTTCTGACTGGGTTTTTCCCATGGAGATTAATTCCAAGAAGACAGCGCTGTTTCAGCACCCCGGGCTGTCTGCCAGAAAAGAGGGGAGAATTTTATGTAGCGTTGTAGGGTGTTTGCTTCTACAAGTACATTCTCTGGAGAAACCTCATTATAATTGAGCGAGAGAGCGTTGCGGATTGTAAACTAGGGCATTAAGGTATACTGAAACTGACACCACAAATTAATATGCATCTTCACATAGGTATTTGAATTTAAATTATTCCTGCATGCATGATGAGATCAGAAATGATGTTCTATTTGTTTAAAGAAAGGGATGTATTTGTAAAGATAACATCATGTTTGCAAGGTTTGCTTGACCACAACAACTGTTGCAATAAAACTGTCCGTCCCTATCATATTCAAAAACGATCCAATTTCTCCTTACTTTTTTCTCGCTGTTCTAAAAAACTGTTTTAGCTTCTGTCTCTTAATCATGAGAAATTACGTGTCGGTCCAAATTTCTAGGAAGCTATTTATTTTTTGGTTGAAAAAAACCTAACTTTCTCTGAGCAGGGAATCATGAAAATGTGATTCGCGTTAATGTGAACATGTGAGAGACACGTATCTTCTACTTCGATCAGTTTCAGTTAAGACTGCATGTCATCTTCTCGTTTATGCATTCTCAGCCACTCAGCAAGTCCCCATTCAGTAACTTATCAGCATTTTTATGGGCAATGTGAATATACTTAAATGTCCTACAGTCTCCAACAGGTTAAGTCAAAAGTTGAAGCTTAAACTTGGCAAGCTTTTTATTAGGTAAAATAATAGTATTGGCATAATTTGACCAATACTAGAGATGCATGACGTCTTTTGGAAAAGTTTTTTGATCCACCACAAGATTTTATTGAATTACCAGTGATGCTTTGGTGACTTGTTTAAGATCCCCCTAAAAAAAATGATGTTTTCACAGGAAGAAAAAGTTATGCCCTCCACTGTAACAATGTATTTGAAAAAAGGTTGTGAGGTTTTATTATGGCGAATGGCGATTTCCTAAATTTAGCCACATCCCTATATTTTAAGTGTCACAGATGAGGGTAGATAAAGTGTTTTTTTTACAGATTTAGTTGAATAAAACCGAGCTGAAAACCACCTCATAAAATCAAGTCATCATATTTTCTGAAAAAAAGAAAGCACGCCAGAGGAGAGCAGCATGAGTCCTTACTATATGTGACATTAATGGACTTCTGGGCTTATCATTTAAATCAACTATCTGTAAAATACTTGATGAATATAATTGAAACTAGTCCAACACAATGTCCCTGATACCAGAGTAGTATTTAAGCATATGAAGTAACTGGTGATTAGTGTCAAATGTAACACTGAGGGAACACAGGATTAACACAATAGACTAGGATAATGAAGGCTTCATTTCTGTCTTCATTTCTAAGAATCACTTTTATGGCCATTTATGGACTATGACTCTGAACAAAAACGTGTTACACAGAGCATAACTCTCCAAGTCTCCAAACGATCGCCGCTCCTTTAAAAGGCACAATCAAGGTTGACCCTGCTGTGCACGCACAGGAGGGGGTCTTCCTGTAGGTCTGTTGAAAAAAAAAAGACCTGACTCCCACACCTCATAGGATAAAAGCATACTTGACTAATTAAAACGTTGAGCTGTCTATAACTGCGTGCTCAGCTATGGTTCAGGCCAATGTATGGACGCTTATTTTTACCTCTCAGAATACAGTAACATCCCCATTAGCTGGATCTAAATCTCCCGACAGTTCTGCACCATGACTTTGCAATTGCAGAAAAAGTTGGCCGAAAGTCGTGAGAACGAACGCACGAGATGTTGGTCTGTTCTAAAAATGACAGAAAATGGTTGAGCAGCACATTCCTTGAAGACTTCAAACATATGACGCGAGTCAGTTTCCCATGAGTATCCATCAGTTAGGCAGTTAGACGGGTATATCGCTGATGGAGATGATAGGCCGTAGCGGTTGTTGAATCTGCCCCAGAGCAAAAGGCAATCAATGCAGAGACGAATAAATTAGCTGGACAAAACGTGAGGCAATTGAAGGCAATCAAAAGCCAAGACGCGCGTCCTCAGTCACATGCGAACACTTGGAAATCATTTCCGCAAAAATGAGGGTCATTTGGAGAAGTGCACTGTCTGCAGGCATCTCTTGTTTTTCATCATGCAAACACGGAAAACAAAGTCCCAATAAACTGTTCCAGTCTGTCGAGTCAATAATGCATGGGGGCAGGGTGAATAATTGATCGCACACTTTGTATACGTTCATTTCTTCTCCGCGTTTAATAATTTAAGGGGGGGAATTGTTATCTTGCTGGGCACTCCGGGGTTCTTGCTTCCAATCAGTGGTCGGAGATGTTGTACTTTTGAAGGCAACGGTCACAGCAAAGAGCCCAATCCCTGGGTTTAAGGAACTCCAAGCGAGACAGAGTAACATCGCAGCTCAAGTGAGTCCTGGTAACACGGCATAACTGTCATTGTGTCCTCCTCAGTTGTTGGACGTTCATCAGCTAATTAAGTACGACTGAACATGCTGTTCAGAGCATATACATGGGTTGGACAATGAAACTGAAACACCTGGTTTTAGACCACAATAATTTATTAGTATGGTGTAGGGCCACCTTTTGTGGCCAATACAGCGTCAATTTGTCTTGGGAATGACATATACAAGTCCTGCACAGTGGTCAGAGGGATTTTAAGCCATTCTTCTTGCAGGATAGTGGCCAGGTCACGACGTGATGCTGGTGGAGGAAAATGTTTCCTGACTCGCTCCTCCAAAACACCCCCAAGTGGCTCAATAATATTGAGATCTGGTGACTGTGCAGGCCATGGGAGATGTTCAACTTCACTTTCATGTTCATCAAACCAATCTTTCACCAGTCTTGCTGTGTGTATTGGTGCATTGTCATCCTGATACACGGCACCTCCTTCAGGATACAGTGTTTGAACCATTGGATGCACATGGTTCTCCAGAATGGTTCGGTAGTCCTTGGCAGTGGCGCGCCCATCTAGCACAAGTATGGGGCCAAGGGAATGCCATGATATGGCAGCCCAAACCATCACTGATCCACCCCCATGCTTCACTCTGGGCATGCAACAGTCTGGGTGGTACGCTTCTTTGGGGCTTCTCCACACCGTAACTCTCCCGGATGTGGGGAAAACAGTAAAGGTGGACTCATCAGAGAACAATACATGTTTCACATTGTCCACATCCCAAGATTTGCGCTCCTTGCACCATTGAAACCGACGTTTGGCATTGGCACGAGTGACCAAAGGTTTGGCTATAGCAGCCCGGCCGTGTATATTGACCCTGTGGAGCTCCCGACGGACAGTTTTGGTGGAAACAGGAGAGTTGAGGTGCACATTTAATTCTGCCTTGATTTGGGAAGCCGTGGTTTCATGCTTTTTGGATATAATCAGTGTTAGCACCCGAGCATCCCTTTCAGACAGCTTCCTCTTGCGTCCACAGTTAATTCTGTTGGATGTGGTTCGTCCTTCTTGGTGGTATGCTGACATTACCCGGGATACCGTGGCTCTTGATACATCACAAAGACTTGCTGTCTTGGTCACAGATGCGCCAGCAAGACGTGCACCAACAATTGGTCCTCTTTTGAACTCTGCTATGTCCCCAATAATGTTGTGTGCGTTGCAATATTTGGAGCAAAACTGTGCTTTTACCCTGCTAATTGGACCTTCACAGTCTTCTCTTATTGGTTCAATGTGAAATGAATGAAGATTGGCAGCCAAGCCGGTCCAATTTAGCCATGAAACCTCCCACACTAAAATGAGAGGTGTTTCAGTTTCATTGTCCAACCCCTGTATATTGCCATTGTTTTCGTTGTCTTTGATTAAGATGGATGACTGAAACTATTCTTTTAGGTCCAATTTAGTCTTTTTGAATTTTAAGAGCCATTCTAATGAACATTACTAAATGGCTGCCGTTGAAATACTGACTGTTATATTCTATCTCATGAGTTTAGTGCACATATTGCTGTGCAACATGGACTTCTTAATGCCCCTGTGTCATGGCTTCCATGTGCTCGCTGTATAAAGATAATGAACAGACCACACTGGTTCATGGGAACAACATGGGAAGTAACTAAAGTGTTAAGAAAAAAGGCTTGCTACAATATTCTTTTCACCCCCCCCCCCTTAAGTGCACAAGACTTATACATTCTTGAATAAAAAGAATATCACTGGTGTATTTTTAGATGCCACCGTTTCCGTCTTTCCGGCAGTTTCTCAGATTACAGAAGAAGCATCAGCGGATTGCTCCTTGACATGAGCAAAAAGGAAGAATTGCAGACAGATACTGGCATGCATGTTTTCACAGTTAATCTAACACTTCACAGAATCTTAATTGGATGCGGCCACCTCTGAAAGTTGGCTCTCAGTACTGTTGCCTGCTATGTTTTTTTGTGTAGCACTTGAAGGTTTCCTCCCTGCAGTCGCTGCAGTGCAGTCAAGTGCTTGAAAAGACCGTATTTGTCTTTAATGAGATGCTTTTAGCACTACATGGCACCAATCCAAATGAAAAATGCTAAAAGCTCTTTATTGTGACTAACATTCCAGTCTGAGGAGGCACGGGGTGTATGTATGTGTGTCACGGTTCAACAAATGATGCTGTCACAATAGTTTCTTGGCCCAACGTTCAAGCGGTAATGCATACAAATGTGATCCAACCCCGTAACTCGCCGACCACGGAGCCTCATTTTTATTACGTTGAATTATGATACAATGAGAAACTGCTAAAGGGCGGAATCAATTTTCATAGCTGCCCCATTCGGACAGTTCGTAATGAACTACTTAAAGTCAATTAGATTATGGAGTGCCTGCAACAAATAAATCACAAAAATGATATCATTTTTATAAACACAGACAAATCCTGAATGCATCTAAACTTCAACTTCATAGTTGGGAAACTTGGCTGTCCTTCAATCAACCAACTCTAGAACACATTTGTCAAATATTGGATAGTTTTATAGTCTAAGCAGCTTGATCATGTCATTTTCTAACTGCAATAGTACAAGTAGCTATTCTGGAGGTACAAGTAAAAGACAGATGCAGATTTGACTATTCAGATAAAGTTTAGAATAATAAAAAAAAGACACGAGCCCAATCAAACTTGGATATTCAAACTGCACAAACTTTGGCAGGAGTTGATCCTGTCTGCATCACGTTTGTAGTAAATGCACGCTAAGCAAAACCTGATAGTTAAAGATCTATGTTTACAGATATGAGTTAACACATTGTATCACTTTGAATTCGTTCATTTTTATCATTCAGCAAAATACTTTTTCCAACTTGTAAATGGAGGTATTTGAGACTCACAAAACGTGTTACCGTCTAACTCATATTGTTGGATTCAAATATTCATCTTCACAGAACTGTGTATTATTGAAATGCCAATCCCTCATTTCAAGTGAAAATGATTCAGAAGAATATAATTCACAGGGATTATATGAACTGACATTTGTACTTTCCTTGAACATTTTGAGGGCAGCTGTGATACCTGATGTGTTAGTAAATTAGGATGACTATAAAAAAGGCCCACAGATTGTACAATGTTCTAAATCTAAACCATTATCGCTGATCGGAGTGTAGAATTCCATTCCATTATCTTTACTCTTATAACCTGACTAAGTTTGGCATCTTCTGATGATTTCTCATGTAAAGTGTATTCTGCAAGAATCATTTCAGTTGTTTCAGTCCAGTTCTGTTCTCCTGTGCCCAGAATGTGGAGGATATGCTGGGCAGAGCTCATTGCATACTGCAGAGCTGAAGCAGAAACTAAGAACTAGAATTTTCATTTGTGAGTGAAAGCCTGGGTGTATGTGACAATTTCCCCTTGCCTGTCCATATATTATATGTCTCCATGCAAAGTTTCCGTAAGCAGGTGATGGTTGGACGGATACATTTTTAGCAGGAGCCCTGCTAAAAAGCTCTGTTGACTCAGTTAACATCTGTCCATTTGTTTTATTTGAAATAGAATTTCATATCAATGTCTCAGTTCGCTGACTTTCCGTTGGTGTCCTCTGGCATACAAAGGCTGAGAACAGAGACTTCCCATCCAGTGACCTTATTAGAGCTTGAAAAATGAAGCCTTTTCAACAAAAAAAGTTCAAAAATAACACAATTTTGTCACCTCACATATGCAGCTTTGAGGGAACGGCTATGATAGAAGCTGTCTGAAGGGGTTCTACCAAAACAGCTGGGATGTAGAGATCCACTGGGTTGGAAATGCCTCCATCGTCTCAATTAATCCATCAGGGCAGTTGGGTGGTTTTGAAATCAGGGCTCTGTGATTCTGTTGAGATTGTATCTAAATCAAGAAAATGCGTGCTTTTTCTCCCGATGCAGCAAAATCATAAATAGGCTCATTAGTATGCATTAGCCGCTTTCAAGCCAACCAAATCAGCTCGCTGTGCCTCTGAGAACAGGCTTGTTAACCATTCTAGCCTCATTACAAACATGTAAAAGTGAAAAGTTTACAGAATTGAATGCATGCTCAGAATCGACTTGATGTGAACCGTGTGGGTGGTGTGATCCTACATACAGGCAAAGGAAAGAAGTGAAATAGAGAAAAGCTTCCCCAATTTGAGCCTTTTCACGTATCAAATCGAGGAAGCTTTTTTCCGGTTCATTACAGGTTTTCGATATATTCAGCGGCTGAAAATTGACTGATGTATTTCTTATCCACAGTATGTGTTTGGGATTTTCTATATAAGACACATATCAGGCCTCTGTAAAAGGAGGCTTGTTTTATCAGTCTAAATGTTAAAGTGGTTGCATGCCTCTAAGTGATATCAGACACTGAACAACTGAGGGGGTTATATCAGTTGCAAATAAGATATTCCATTCATATTTTTGTTTACATGTCACTTAGAACAATGATTAATGACTCATTCCTAACTTAGTTAACTCTAACTTGGTGCAATTTCTGAACCCCAAAGTCTTCCTTACCTACATATCTTTAAAAAAGGGAGATTTAGCCCTCTAAGGGTCTCCTTATCTAAAACGTAGGTTGTATATTTTCTGCAGTCTTTATTGACTCTAGTGCTGTAGCCAGGACTTCCACAATCCTATGAGGCTAAGAAGCACGTATGGCATTGAAATCAAGTCATAAACAAACTATAATGTATCAAAAAAGGTTGCGAAATTAGCAATAAGTCGCTAATAATAGGCCAATAGGCCCATAGAAGGCATTGTGAAGCGGTGTTTCTCACACTGTGCCTTGGAAACTGGTGGGATTGGTGCTCTGGTCATGTCGCCCTAATCCAAAAAATGATATAAAATCTCAAATCTGCATGTCAGCATTATCATTACAACTGTGTTGGCATGCTTTCTTTAGAATTTAGTTAACAGTGATGTGCTGTGTGGTTTCAAAGAACTGCTGTGGTGGATTAAAAGTAGAATTGAATTCATCATGTTTCAAACTTAAAGGCTTCAAATAGCTATCTTTTGGAATCATGTTGACATTTTTAACTCCATCCTTTACAGCTGGTAAAGTAGGAAGGTGCTTGGCAACACGAGGAAAATCATCACCACTATTATAATAATAGCTCCGTTTCCGTGCGTGTCAAAAGTCCCATTCAACCATCTATTTTTGGTCTTCTGAGTTGATTCCTGTCATCTATTTTGGGGATGAGCCTGAGTTTTCCTCTCTGTTCTCCCTCCCGCTCCTGTCGGCCCCATCTCGGTAGCTTTGCTTTCATGAGGACGTTCAAAGCCGTCAGTGTGGCACAAACTGGAAGACATCATTTGAATTTCAAAGACCTGACAGCACACATTGCTTCTATCGGCAGAGTAAAGGTCCTCTTGACAAGAAAGTGCCCTCAAAATTAATCATCCACGCAGAGAGTCCTTTGGATGCTGCCTCCTCTGCCAGCAAGGCGAACAGCCAAAGAGGTTTTTAGAGGGAGCAGGCGGTTATAGCCAGACTTGATTAAAAAGTGTGTGTGTGTGTGTGTTCTTACACAATTCTTACAGCCATGCTGATGATTCCCAAATGTGTTTTTTTTATTTTAAGGCAGGCAGCATGAGGTTAACTGGTTATCATTTGTGCCCCTGTTCCACATCTGGCCACTTCCTATTTTGTTAAAAACAGTTCCCAAACTGTGTTCCTCTCAGTGCACCCCGGTGGGATGTAAAATGACCCGTGAAAAGACGAAGCTGGAACATCTCCCGAGGTCCCGTTCATGAGACATACGACCACGAGTGAGCAACAGACAGTCTCCAGTCTTTAGGGCCATAAGCTAATTAGCCATTGCTAATGTGAAACAGCTTCCGTTTTTACCACACTCTGATTTACAGGCTTTGTACCTGTCACATCTCCACGGAGATGGTGTCGGGACAGTAAACGACACCATAAAAGAGCACTTGTAGCCTCTTACTATCACCATACCATACCATACCAGCTTTATTTATAAAGCACTTTAAAACAACCACCGTTGATACAAAGTGCTGTACAATCCAAAAAACACAACAAAACAAAAATAATTTGAATTAAAAGTAATTCAAAAATAAAGACATACACTTTAAATTAAATCACACTTTAAACTAGATCTCGCTGGTGTTGAAAGCCAAGTAAAATAGATGAGTTTTAAGACGAGCTTTAAAAGTGGACAGAGAAGGGGCCTCTCTGACCTGCAAAGGTAAGGCGTTCCATAATTTGGGGCCCATAACAGAGAAAGCCCTGTCCCCTCTGAGCTTCCTTTTTGTTCTCGGTACCTCCAAGAGCAGCTGATTTGCTGACCTGAGAGACCGATGGGGTATGTGGGGATGAAGAAGCTCAGTGAGGTAAGCCGGGGCGAGATTATGCAATGATTTAAAAACAAACATAAGAATTTTAAAATGAATCCTAAAATATACAGGCAGCCAGTGAAGTGAGGCCAGGACAGGGGTCACATGGTCCCTTTTTCGAGTACCTGTCAACAAACGTGCAGCAGCATTTTGTACTAGCTGCAGACGTGAGAGCAGCGCCTGACCGACTCCCAGATAAAGTGCGTTACAGTAGTCCAATCGAGTTGAAATAAAAGCATGGATCACTGTTTCAAAATGCTGCCTGGAAAGAAAAGGTTTCACTGACGCCAATCGTCTTAAATGATAAAAGCTGGACTTAACCACGGCTCTAATTTGGCTGTCCATTTTAAAATCACTATCCACCTTAAAACCAAGATCTGTAATAACAGGTTTAAAATATTCCTCCAAAGGTCCCAGGTCAACAGAGGGGGACTCACAAGAGCCACTAGGTCCAAACACCACCACCTCTGTTTTGTTTTCATTAAAGTTTAAAAAGTTCAATGCCAACCAAGCTTTAATATCACCTAGACAAGCCAGGAGATGTTTGATCGACTGTACATCCTGCTGCTTTATGGGCAAATAAATCTGACAATCATCAGCGTAACAATGAAAAGAAATCCCATGTTTCCTAAGGATAGAACCCAGAGGCAGTATATAAAGAGAGAAAAGCAGTGGGCCAAGAATTGAGCCCTGTGGGACACCATAAGACATTGAGGCAAGAGATGATTCAGAGCCGCCAATGTTCACCGAAAAGGTTCTCTCCTCCAGGTAAGACCTGAACCATTTTAGAACAGTGCCATCAATACCAACAATGTGGTGTAATCGCGATATTAAAATGTTGTGGTCCACTGTATCAAAGGCAGCTGTTAGGTCAAGTAACATCAGAACAACATGGTGACCAGAATCACATGCAAGAAGGACATCATTAAAAACTCTAATCAAAGCAGATTCTGTACTATGGAGAGTTTTAAAACCTGACTGAAATACCTCCATGATGCCATTGTCATCTAAAAACTGTGTCAACTGACAATACACAATTTTCTCTAAGACCTTAGAAAGAAAAGGCAGCTTCGAAATAGGCCGATAGTTAGTCAGAACGGTAGGATCAAGGCCAGGTTTTTTAAGCAGTGGCTGCACTACTGCATGTTTAAAACTAGCGGGAACCACACCTGAAGACAGGCTGCTATTTATAATTGCAAGAACAGGCTGCCCTATACAAGGAAAAATATCTTTAAAAAGTCGTGGAGGCACAGGATCCCGGGGGGAACCTGATATCTTAATGTGGCCAACCACATCCTCTAAAAGTGAGACAGTCACAGGCTCAAACTGATTGAAAGCAGCCGAGCAGGGGACTGAGATTGAAGGGTCAGAGTCAGGAGCTGTGATACGAGCCCTGGCACTACCAACCTTTTCAATAAAGAAACGCATAAAATCATCACACACCTCAGGAGAAGCTTCCAAGCAGGCATTCTGAGAACTATTTAGCACAAAGTCAATGGTGTTAAACAAAACACGTGGATTATGACTGTTTGAAGAAATTATATTTGCCAAATATAACCTTTTTGCCTCTTTAACTGTGCTCTGGTAGCGACGCCAACAGTCTTTTAAAATCTGAAGAGTAACTTGCAGTTTATCCTTTTTCCACCTGCGTTCAACACGACGACATTCCTTCCTAGCAGCACGAGTTCTGTCATCAAACCAAGGCTCAGGTTTAATCCTGGGCTGCCTGATTTTTAATGGAGCAACCGAGTCCAGGATGGTTTGACAGGAAGAATTAAACCAGGACCAGAGCTCTTCTGTATCAAAGTGGAGGAAGTCAAATGATCCACAGAGCTGAAGAAAAGCAGTACAAAAATGAGTGGCAGTGGAAGGGTTAATAATGCGACCGCGCCGAACAGCAGTGCGACTTTTTACTGAGGTAGGTGTCAAAGTAACAGTGAATAAAACAGGCCGGTGATCCGAAAACACAGAGTCACAGATTTCCAAGTTTGTCACAGGCAGACCGCAGGAAATGACCAAGTCCAGTGTGTGTCCATGTTCATGTGTAGGGCCGGATACGGCCTGTACCAGGTTAAGAGAGTCCAAAAGGGTTAAAAAGTCCTTTACCAGAGGCTTATTTGGACAGCACACGTGTATATTGAAGTCCCCAACAATAAGAACATGATCGTAATTAGTTAAAATCCCAGATAAAAAATCAGAAAAGTCGCTTATAAAATCCTTATCATATTTGGGGGGCCGGTAGACGACAGCACAGAAAACTGGGTCTACGTATCTCATCTCAAAAGACGTAAACTCAAAACTGGGGAATGATGTCTGTAAGAAACACTGCTTACATTTGTAGTCCTGTTTGTAAACAGTCGCTGTGCCTCCGCCTCTCCCCGACGCCCGTGGTGAGTTAAAATAAAAACAATCCGCTGGTACAAGCTCAGATAGAGCACTGGACTCACCAACACTCAACCACGTCTCAGTCACACACAGAAAATCCAGGTTTTGGTGACCAAAAAAGTCCCGAAGAATAAAAGTTTTATTCACAAGCGACCTGGCGTTTACCAGGCCAATCCTAACAGGAGCTTGATCCTGGGCTCCGACAGATCGGGAAACCCGGCACAGCGGTCTCAGGTTTTGGTAACCCCGACGGCGCATATAGAGCCGAGAAAAGCAGGGGCGGCGGCGTAAAGGAACTTCAACGCCGACCACTGGCACCAAGCAAACACCAACGGGATCCAAGAAACGCCGAGGCACCCGAGAGCCCAGAAACGATCCTTGCGATGATCGAGCAAAAGTAGAACAGTGCGTCATGTAACACTTCAGCTTCACCAGCCGGCCGCTTCGTCTACCGCGACGACGACGACGACTCCTCCGTGGAAGCAGCTCAGGAACCCGGAACAAGTGGCTCGGAATCTCCGAAAGAAGCGGGGGCAAAGATTGTCGGCCCGCAACATCGAATAACTCCATGTCCTGGACCAAAGATTGGATGTCTAGTAGTGTGCTACGATCATACACCAGCAGAGACTCAGTTCCGTAGATGACACAGGTCAAAAACAGTATAAACATCAACAAACGTAAGAATGACAGACGAGCAGCCACACACACCGGCGCCATCTTTACTACCAGTTTTTACGTCACCTCGTGGAGGAAGAATACACTTACGGGATCAGATGTAAATCTTTAAGAGTAGCTGGACTTTCATGTGAAAGTTTATGTTTTGGGTCTGATCTGGGATCGTATAAAACATTAGATGCACTTTTTTTTTACACTTTTTACATGAAAAGTGATAGATTTGATTTGAAAGCGTATTGGTCTTACACTACACAATATGTACATTGGAAGAACGCACAACCTTGTCGACAAAATATTACACTTTCCAGGGTCTGATTTGGG
>JABUIW010000205.1:1463934-1480440 GCA_013363375.1 Menidia beryllina
CATTGGAAGAACACACAACCTTGTCGACAAAATATTACACTTTCCAGTGTACCTCATTTAACTTTTTTCAAAGTTACGCAAAGTTTCCTCCCTTTGAAGTCTAAGTCCTTGCTGCCTCCATGAATAATGGGCACACACTCCACTTTTATCGCCATTGTACTTAGTGCCGTGTGAACTTGCACCGAACGGGGGGCGGAATTTTGTCCCCATTTTGAGAGAGTTCTGATTATCAAAGAAGATGCATATGAGGGATTAACCTTTTTTGGTGCCCCTTTGACAACTGCAATTAACTTTAATTCATATCTTGAAGAAAAGCTTTTTTCCCCTTATGCTGAAAAAGGAAAAAAATCATGGCAAAGTGGCATTACTGAGCATGACAGCAGGGAATTTTAGCCACCATAAAGTACCATGGTTTTGACTAAAATAATCCAATAAATTCCACATTTCTATTTAAAACAATTTAATTTGCTGTTGTACTTAGTTCTTAATTTCAGACTTGTAATACATGTTAGTACAGGTATGTTACACTTTGTTCTCTTGCCACTCCGTCTCATATTATGTTTTGGGCTTTAATAATGTCAAAATGCAAAAGGGATGAGCCTTCCTGTATTTTTCCTAAAATATCCAGATTACATGGAGGCCTTTGTGGACTGTATGTAACCTCTTCCTCCTCAGAATAACTTTGTATGTCCACAGAATAGCATTCTGCAATGTTTTATTGAGGGATGGATTGATGTCCCTGAAAATGGTTTCATATTGAAGGAAGAATTCAAATTTGGTTGCTCCACAATCTTACAGTTCAGTTACATTTTTGGAATTGATCACAGAAGGCCGAATAAGGTTTGCCAGGAGTGCTGGTGTAACCTCATGCCATTCCCAAGCCTGACTTTTAGATTTGTGGATTCATGCTGTTTGTTTCATCTTCGGGCATCCACTTCTTTAAAAAAAAAAAAAATCTGAAATTCTGATTGCTCTAACAACCTTACACATTTCTGCTCTCAATCCGAGAAGCGCCTGGGCCTCAGTTCAAGGTGAACAGAAACCTGTTTCCCACCATAAGCCTTGGCTCCTGCGGTCATATGAATGACGATTCTTGATCGATCTACCTAAAAAATTTAATATTATGGATGTCCCCCTGTTCCGACTTTCTTTGCACGTGCTCCAGGCCTGAAATGCATTTGTAGATTTACAAATGAATTAAGATTTCTGACACGAAATCCTAGTTTGAAACCATGTGGGTTGAAATAGAATGGAAAATGGAAAACGGTCTGCCAGCATTTCTCACATTGCAGCTGACTTCACACGCGCTCCACGTTTTATCAGTTGTGTGGTCAGTGTTTTACATCTCTACTCTGATTAAATTAGTTGTTTCTCACCGCTAAGTCTGAAAAAAATGCCGAACGTGTTAATTGCTTCTATTTCTGGCGTAGGGTTTGTGACATTCTGATAAAGGTAACTGAGCGTGAAACAACAAAAGATGCAGAATCCGGGGGAGCTGTTAAGTTTTCATCTCTCTGTTTGGATTTGTCTTATAACCATCGCAGTCTCCGAATTAATTGACATCTCTGTGCTGCGAAGCTTTCTCACTCCAATCCTCAACTGTCATCATTTCAGGTATTTTACTAAACAACTCTGCCTGCGTTGGTGTTTGTCTAAATGTTAAATGCCAAACTTCAGAGACTATTCAGACACGTTTCTTAACACGTGCAAGAACACGCAAGCTTAATGAAGATGATGAATCCAGTTATGAGTGGGAGACTGGAGTTTACAGAGGTCTCCACAAGGCAAACAAGCGCGCGCTGACTTTAGTTTTCTTCCCTCGGTTGAAACCGAACACCCGCTTTGCTCCTCTCGTTATTTTTTATTTCGAGCACTGAAGGGTTCCCGTCATGAGAATCAATCTGGGGGGGGGGGGGGGAGTCAAAGGAAAGAATGACACAGCACCCATTGCTCACCCACACAGCCCTCAATCAGCTCCTGAATGTAAGCCTTGAAATGATGGGAGCAGTGCATGACAACATGGGGTAAAAGAAGGGACTGGATCTCTCCATCACAACCAAGATGCCATCAGCAGTATCTTTTTTTTTTTTTACCTTGCTCATATTTTTTAAATATGCTTCCTCTGCATACTGTCAACCAGAAGGCTGAATTCAGACACCCATCCGTCTCTAGAGGGGTAATCATTCAGCACAGATAAACCCAGACTGCCTGGTGCGGTTTCTTAGTGGGTGGCGTAAGGAACAATGAACAGCAGCTAATGATTCAGACAACCTGGTAACAAGCTATTTCCTGCTCTCTGTTGCCTCAATGATTGGATCTCGGCTCTAATTTAACGTTTGATTTAGACGATGTTTGTCATGTATGATGTGCAGCCTCCTGCATCCATGCAACATGCGGCATTAAATCAATTATCTCACCACACGTCCTTCCTGATTAATGTTTAGATTTTCTAAGAATCTGACAGCTGTCTTCCTGCTAGCGAGAAAAACTTTCCTCATCAACTGCATACCTGGGTTTTAAACACTGGAACCAAGTAGATTTAAGATGATAATTCATAGTACATTTCATACAAAGTGGCTTTTTTAATTTGGTGCGATAAATCAGAGAAGACTCTTTGCTTTTTAAGCATCCCTGGGTCCCAACTCTTACCGAGTGCTCATATGAGAAACGGTGGCGGGCCAGAGGCCAAAAGGCAGCACAAGTAGCTGTGCGGTGCTTCAGCGGCCCACATAAATCCACGCAGTGACTGGTTTGTGTGTACAACACGTCCGTAATTCTCCTCACCGTGTGCTGCCACAGGCAGCGCAGAGCGGGTGGTGTTCGCTGAAGTTTTTATTGTCGCTAGATCACCGTTGTTCATCGACCCAGAGAGAAATAGTCGTTTTCTACGGGGGCCGAAAACAGATAAAGAGGTTGGCCAGCTTTGCCCCAGCCTGTAAAAATGAGGTGGATTGCTCTATCGCACCAGCAACCGTGAAATCAAAATGTTGGGTATAGAGATGTTGATCAGACAGCCTAGTTGTGTGTGCGGACACACAACTCAAGCAGCTCAGAACTGAGAACGCTGCTAATTCTCCCATTTTTGTTGCTTGATACTTTTTGTAATGATTCATATTTGTCTGTTACGTCAAAAACTTACAACATAGATGTTTTTCCTGCGGTTAAAACTAAAAGACAAAAGCAAAAGAATTATAGAATGTTTTGCATTTTACTGATAAACAGTACTTGCTTTAGTTCTTTATGTGTTAAGAATTTGTTGTCTGGGGCTAGACTTGATTATGAATAACCAAATGATGAAAATGTCAAAGCTGTCTCCAAAACAAAATCAAATCCTGAACAGAGAATGGGCACGCATGTGGCAATGCGACAGTAGCTCAGTGTCAGGTACAAGGTGAAACGCAAGATCAATATGCTCTGTCCTCCAAGTGTGAATAAATCCACTGCACAGTCCGGGATTGATACGGTGCGAGGTGGGCTTCGTTCATCTTTCGCCGAGCTCTCAGTTGTAGAAATTGAATCACTTCAAATGCAAATGCCCCTTCATTTTGAAATGCAAAAACAGAGGTGAAGCATCACATGTCGAATGCAGATTTATTAATTTATGCAATTTGGCTTGTGGATAATCGCATGCTTTCAAAGTAGATCATGCAGCATCAGCACGGCATTGAGGAAAGTATGTGAACAGAGGCAGCTAAGTGGTTATGGGGTCGTTATATGTCTCCAGGGAACTATGAGGCCTCAGGTCATGGGGTGATGAAAAGAAGCAACGCACTCGGTGTTTTGGCACAGTATGTGTTTAGAAATGTTAAGTATAAGAAAATAATTTGGCTAAATACGAAAAAGATAGGAGAAAAAAAAATACAATAAATTACCACAGGCTGTACATGCAGATTCAGTTTGTAGTTCAATAGAATATATTAGAGAACTACATAGAACAAGATATAGGACAGTTCTCTTTCCCATGTGGCTGGTGAAGGACAGGTTGCATTTCAAATACCATGTGATTGTGTTAAGCATGGGGTAAGTGAAAGAAATACTTCTTTCATGAAGATTTTGAGATATTTAGAAGACAAAAGAACTTCAGAGATTCCCATAGGACGCTGTATTTACTAGCACACAAGGCGGAGACCTTTATTCTTAACTAATGTTTCTTTTTTTTAACATGACTAATTAGAGTACTTTATTGATCCCAGAGTGGGGAAATTCAAAAAGCATGAATGCCTTTGGCTCACTCCCAGTCTGTCCTGGTCTGGGATACATCAATTTCTTGCAATAAGAAGTCCCAAAAATTCCTTTTGCACGATCTCCAAGAAGCATTTACTGCCATTACTGTCTTATTACCGCAAGGGTTTAACTGATAAACATATATGCCCTGCAAAGACTAAAAACACCAGCAAAAGAATAAATAATTAAGCAAAAAAGCTCATCTTTGTTAACTTTCTTGAGGTAAGAAAAGATTTGGTCTTTTAATGCTTCATCTCCAGAAAAGACAAGAAAGAATGGAAATTACTCAGCATTGATAAAAAACCTCTCTTTCTCGTTTTTTAAAATTCCATTGCATGTTCCTTACATTGAACACCTGTGAACTGATGTTTGAAACAGGAGCAGATGTAGGAAAGGTTCCCACTTTTGATTTCATGCAGCTGCTTCTTATTCTTCAGATCTCGTGTCTTTATCCACCAAAAAGTATTATATCAGATATATTTTTTGTCAGTGAAATGCCCAAAACTGCATTTTCCCTTATCTGACTAAATGTTCAATTGCTTGAATTAGTCAGTTAAGCCAGTAGATCACACACTCTGGATTTGATGGATTCGTTCAGACACAGAAAATGGCTGAAGTTAAACTTCCTTGAAGAAGCATACGTGAGGGGGACATCTGCACACAGGTAATTGCAAGTGATTCAGTCTCTCATAATTTGTCTCCTTTGGACGTGCTGTATCTCGCCAAAGCCACCTGTACTGATTATGCCATTTGCATTTCTCTGCACAAATGACTTGTGGGAGTGCGTTCAGGAGCGCGCGCTCGGCACCTGTGGATGCTCAGATAGCGCAGACAAAAGATGGGGAGTTTGCTTTGGGCTGCAAAGGAGCCAGTGTGATGTTGTTGTCCAAGGCATGAAAGGAGAAGTATATGTTTTTTTACAAGCCATGTTAAAAAAAAAGGTTATAAAAGAAAAAAAATAAATAGTTTTACACATTTGCTTTTTTTTAAAATTTTCAAATCAAACTAAAATTCCTCCCTTTAGGGAAACTGGACCTTTGAAGTAAGGTTAGCCTGATGGCTAGTGTAGCTCTAGTCAACTTTGATTCCTCTGTCATGGCACTGTGTATGATGGACGTTTGAATAGTCTTCAGTCTTTTTATGCTGTAATTTGAATTAGAGTTAAGCCTGCAAGTCGCTTACGGGCTTAACGTCTCATGTTGAAATGTTGTGGTCCTCTATAAAACCATAGTCTGGGACATTCAACCATTGTGTCGCAATGCCAAGGAGGAAAGACACCAGCAATGTTTTGTAAAGAAGCAGTTCCTCCTGCTAATTCAAGTTGTTACAGGCTCATGAAAAATAAGCAAAGAAAGATTAAAGACACTGACCAGGCTTTCCAGGAGCTGACATCCCAGCAAGTTCACCCTGAGGTCAGACTTGTTCAGTGAAACTGAAAAAAAAACACACAAAAAACCAACAAGTACTAAATCTCAGCGCTCCAAACAGCGTGTTAAATGTTAGAGTTCATGACTTTACCAGACTCCCTGGTCTTCTTGGACTGGATACGACTGTGATACTGTCTCAAGATCAAGATCAAGATCACCGTGGTTCAATTTGGTTAGACTTCGGATTAGATTTTTGACCGGCAACTTTTTCGCCCGATGCAATTATCACAGCGGGTTTTAAAAAATAAAAAAAAACCCTCTCTGGTTTGTTATTTACGCTATGATATTCTCATCGAGCAGAGACCCGGACTCCTGAGGGGGGGGTGGGGGGGTTGACAGGCGCGTGATGAGACTGAGGCCTCCCTATTGTGCCGCGAAGGACATGCACACACACACACACACACACACACACACACACACACACACACGCACTCAGACGCTCCGACTTCCTGCTGTATTCTGACAGTGGAAATCCTGTTTGTCACAGAATTGTTCACGGGGGTGTAATTAATAAGGCCGGCACTGATAGGCAAATGTAATTAGATGATAACACTGAACAATGTGGTGGTTCAAAGAATGAAGCTCCACTTTGTATAATGTCATAATGTGTGTGTCAGGTTTTGACCGGTGTCAAATCCATTTGGAATTTCGACATTGCGAATGATCTCACGTGTACGATACCGCGTGCTCCTTAAATTGATCCTACAGGTGCAAGTTATAGAAAGCAGAGTCTCACAGTCTGTAGTTTTAAACACTCTTCAAAGACACAGAAACTCTCTCGGCCAGCAAACGTCTTCTTTTTCCGCTGTGCATGGTTCATTCTGCCAGCTCTGCTCTGCTCTGCAGCGGAAAGCACATACTGTACGCGCACAATCTGTGCAGAAACACCGTCCGTTCCCACATGGGAATCCCCTCGGTTACAGTGACAAATGTGGTGTTAGCGTCTGCGCTGGGAATACTGATAAATATGGTCCAGTCAAAAAAAGTGATATACTGCTGCAGTTAAATAAAGTTAACTGTATGAATCAGATGGTGAGCTCATATCCCACATAAGCCTCTCGGAGAGAAAGCTATAGGCTCTCATTAATCACTGCATATTGCTGTAACGCTATATAAAGAATAAGTACAATACGTTCTTTCTCACTTTAGCTCCGAGTTACAGCTCGGACAGGCCGAGTGTGGTGCTCGTCTGAGTATTCTACATTCAGTTTGTCATACAGATGATTTTATGAAGAAACGAGGAAACGATCATTAATTCAATCAAACCAGGAGACGTCATCACAGGGAATTAGGTAGTTTTCTGCTCGGAGATGCTAAGAGAAATAAAAAATCAAGCCTCCGCAGAGAGCTCACTGACACAAGCCAAAAATCTCCACGATGCTGTGCTGGCTCCTCACAGAGTTAGTTAACATGACTCCTCGTTGCCCAGAGAACGGACCTGATTCACAGATCTGGATATAACCAGACAAACCGCAGTGCCACATATCATCGCAGAAAAAAATGTTTCCGTGGAAAGGCAAAGCAGCAAGTAAGCTTTTTGCTCCTTTCGTGTATTAGTTTATAGCATTCCAATGTTGTCATTTATAGGACATCAAACCTATAAGTTTTTTTATTGAGATATAGATGCTAATACTTGTGTATCGATTCATTTATGTAAAATGATGTCAAATTGAGTTAAAAGTTTAAGTTACAAATAAGAGATGATTTTATTATTTTCACAAGCATGAGCCGCCCACCCAAGCAGGCCTGAATAAATCCTATTTTGACGGTAAGATTTACAAAGTTGACATCTCACATACTGTGGTGCAACACAGTCATGATCTATAGAGCATTTGTGTTGTGTTTTCTTTGCTTTTGTTGCCTCCTTTTTTTTTTATAGCGTTGCGCTTCCCCCTGGATCATTCCATTGGGTTTCACTTCTTGTGGTGTTTTCAAACCAGGCTTTATTTTTTATGATTGCCCCGATCATTCTATGTTGATTCTCCCCTGGATTCTTTTTGGGCCTCAATTAACTTTATTTTAAAAATGCATCACCATGAGCCAGCTTTTAGTCATCTCTTCTCAATCCTGCACATGGGCCCAGTCCTCTGCGAACTGTGTAACCCCCATTTTTTTCAGTCAGACAAAAACACTTAAAAACTAATCGCACACCAAGATGTACAGAGCATAAACAGGATGAAGAAGGAGCAGCATTTCCATCATTTGCTGTCACAGACTGTGTCTCTTTGCTGTTAGCTTCTAAATTTAAGGTCAGGCTTAGTTAAAATAATTCTTAATTTGAGAGATCATTGTATTTTTAAGTGATCATCATTCAAACCTGTAATATTACAACACAAGACGGTATCAAAATAAACTTCAACTATGTGTAAAACAAAAAGATGGAATATAAATTTTGACAGCTTTACTGTAGCTATTTCATCAATCAAAACCTCCATTGATGGAAAAACTTCATTAAAAATTAATTCTCTTAATGATTACAGAGCATAGGCAAAGATTATGTTTGCTTTTAGTTTGAAAAAAACAACCTGTGAGAATATTTCCCCCTATTTTTGCAGTTTTGTTTGTAGTAAAAATGTTTAAAAAAATAGATTAAACCTGAGTTTTAAAAGATAAGGTTTTCGAATATACATGCTGTTACAGTCAAAGATTTCAGACAAAAAAGTTTGTGTTTATATATATTTTTTCCTGGGTGAGGCTTTATATTATTAAGTGTTATCCATTTGAGGAAATAAAACTACTGATCATTTCTAGCTAGGAATGCCTGTTTGAATGTTGATGTTTCGTCATCACGTGTGGATATCTGAATTTCAAAGTTTCGATGAGTGTAATTCATTGCTATGTTATTTTGACTCGTCTCAGAATGGAGCACTATTGTGTCTTTTTTTTGTGAAAAGGTTGCTTCTATTGGCATTTTGGGGCTAAATCAAACTCCCATCATTGTGAAGGAGTCGGTTTGCTCACAAGGGGACCAAATGGGGCTGAGACAACCCTGTGAAAGGCTCGTTCAAATTATAGATTGCAGTCGTTTCTGCTGCATTTTTCACCCTGATTGTTTTTAGTTTCCCTGGGACAATGAAAAGGTTAATTGCGTAATTAAGTGGCTGTTACTGCCTTTGCCTTTGTCTGCCTTGTCAGGAGGGAATGCAAATGATGGAAAAAATATTGTGCTGCTGTTCGATTTCAAGTCAATATGGGAACAAACGATGCTGGATATGAACCTGGAATGCAATTTTATATCACTTTAAATATCTGTTTTTTTTTCTTGCTTCCAGCCATCTTGAAAATCTGCATGCTTTTCAGACTGCCTCAGATACACAAGTGTCATGCCTCCCCCTCCTCTTCCTCCTCCTCCTCCATCCATCATTCGCTTGCATGAATTATGTGTTTGCAGGCACGTGCTAAAGAGCAGAGAGGCATTCCTCCGTAGGGAGGAAAACACGAGAATTAGACAGCCATGGGAAAGGCCTCAGCCCCCCCCCTCCCCAAGCTCAGACAGGACCCATTCTCTTCCATTGAGTCCTGAGGTCACAGTCCCATAGCGGGGGTCGAGGTGATAGGCTGGCAGCCGTCTGCCTCATAAATATGGATGACAGATGCTCCATCTGTTGGGCCGCGGAATGGAAACGTACAAGGCACTTTCTTTTTCTTTTTTTTCTCGGTTCCACTTGTTGGCCGCAGAGTGAATATTTATGCCAAACCATAATGGAATGACGAGACATTGCAGCACAAGAAAAAAAAAAAAAAAAAAAAAAAAACAAGCCGGCCCAGCTCCTCCACCGCAAACTGATGATTACCAGTTATTATAATTGAGGGAAATAGTCATTTGCATGTTATTATATTCAGCAAATAGATCTATCCCATCTGATCTTTCCTATTAGTTGCGTTAACATCAAATTTAAAGTTTTATAGTCAGTCCTGCATTGATACACAGACATACTGAGTCATTGAAATTATGTGACTCTCAGGCCCAGACAAAGATTGAATTGAAATTAATTCAATTTAATACAACTAGGAGCAGTGGGGTAGTTCTTGAATATTAAAGATGATGGATCTTAAACAAACAACAAGACATCTTTGCACTTTTTTACATTTTGACAACTTGAAACTGCCTTGCTTTGTCCAGGCGTCAGTATGCGTGTGTGTGTGCTGAGAATCTATGAGATCAGCTACAACCACGGCAAATGAAATAGCTTGAAAGTAGTACAACTTTGTCATTAAGAAGCCCCCGCTAAATGACGGGGCGCCGTGCATTCAGCCGAGCTGTGTCTCAATTGGAGCTTTTAAGCCCCTTCTGCCTGGAGTGTCAGTCTCATGGCTGAGGGGCTTAACGGAGCAGCGGACCTCTTTGAATTGTACTCCACGGGTGTAATCGCCACTCCTGTGAAGCATTTTCCGTCTGCTTAATGGCGACACGTACCTGACATAATGTGCTATCCGTGACTTCCTGGTGCATTTCCCAGGTATCACAAATAGATGCGTTTCCCTATCAAATCGAGCAAATAAACCCTTTGTTAAAAACTCGGTGCTGACAGAAGGATTGATGGACTTTTTAACGACTGATCCTTTCCAAAAACTTTATAAACCAAGCTATCATCTTAATATGACCGAATTTTTTTCCAAACTTAATTCTTTCTCGAGAGAATAGGCGTTTTATCTACATCCTCTTCCAAAAAGCCATATTTGATTAGTCTTCTGTTTCTAATCGAATTGCCAAGACCTTTAACCTTTTACATGCTAGCTGAAGCCTGTAAAGTCTGACACGTAACGCAGGTTTTTTTGTCCGATCTTGGGGTTTAATATTTAACAATTGACAGCTCTCTCAAAGGTTTTCCACTTGTGAGCAATCTTTTTCCCCGTATTATGATGAACTGAACATAGTGTAAGTTAACTCGTCATCCCTTTATGCATCCATTGAAAGCGGATGCAGCTTCCTTTTCACATGGCTGTTCAGGAAAATGTAAGAGTGGATGGTAAACGCCTCCTTTGGCTTGTGAGATGTCCCCATCTGTAACTGCCAGCTGTCTCCGAGTTGCTAAAATCACCTCAGTGCTCCGGGGTTGGAGGAACCTGATTATGAATCTATGAGGCAATTCTCACAAGAGTGTCCCAGGAAATGTGTCCATCCAATCACAGTACAGTTTCGCTTCCAGCTTCACCCCTGCAGGTACTTTGTGATCATGGGAGGATATCCCCAGCTGTAAGCATCAGGAAATGGGAGCCATAGTGGAGAGGGCAGGAGCAGATTATAGCATTTGGTCTGTCTTTGAAGTTTTTTTTTTTTCCTCCCTGCTCTTTCCAACCTCTTGATTTTCCCTCCATGAATCCACACTTCTGAGTGAGCAGCTGACCTCCCTCATCCCGACGTGTTTTCACCTCTCTTATCACAGGGAGCTGCAGAGCAGTCCACAGAGAGCTCCAGCATGGTTACCAGGCAGATGTTATTAATATTTAAAGACGGTGTTATTGTGCATGTTTTGGCGTAAATTCACTTCTTCATTGGTGCAAAAGCTGAGCTCTCCCCGGGGAAAAGTAAGGGGAGGCTCCTCTGGATGCAGGACACTTCTCCCCCTCCTCCATTGTCACACACAGCTGACAAGGTACAGAAAAACTCACTTAAAGCATTTGCTTATTTATATTCTGAATTGTCAAAACTCTGAGCAGACACTAAGGAAAACTCTATGGTTTTAAATGAGTGTGTTTAATGTTTTTTTTCAATTGCTGATAAGAATTTAATTACAAAAGAATTAGAAATGGATTGAAAAAAAATTTGGAATGTTAGGTACGCATGCTATAATGCTAAATAGTTTGAGTGAGTATAGTGAAGTGTCTGAGGATTGAAACACTTCTGAAATCTGTTATAAGGTGGGAAGCAAGATTCACGGGAAGGAAAGGAAGTGGGGAAAACAACAGGACAAAAAAAGAACAAGTGACAAAGCAATCACCGTGTTTAACTAATTTGGCGCTTCCAAATCTGCCTGGCAACCGTAAGCCGACTATGAGCTAAGTTCATCCAGCTGACCTTTTCAACCTGTGATTTGATGTGTGCTTGTGTTGGTAAAAGCTGCTGCATCTGCTGCAGGAGACACTGTCCTCTAAATCGAAATGACCTGTCATTGAGTATTCTTTATACAAAGAGGTAGAAGGGAGAGGGGGGGCGCATTTCCTCAGTACGCCGGTGCATGCACAGCCTGGATGCATGTTATTGGCTGCAAGGAAATGCAGCACAGCACAATGAACTCCAGTGGGTCCGAAATTCAGAAGTTAAATATACCCACTGAAGGAGTTCAGTGAGCAAGACATGGGACACAGACTGTTAAAAGATTTATCTTTAACACTGGCATTACGTACCACAAAAATAGAAAGTGCATCACCTCACCTCTGCCCTCTTCCACTTCTAATTTCCTAGTTTTTTAAATCTACCATCTATAATTTGTCATTTTGTTTGGGCATTTGAAGGGGGAAACACTTTCAGTGATTTCACTGTCCACCTTCTTTATGTTTAGAAAAGTAAAAGAAATCTGGAATTTGAATGCAACAATCACACTTTAACATTTTGTGCTTTTTTTTAATTGTGTAAAATCCCCATTGCCCTTTTTCACCCATTTGACAACTTCCCAGAGCTTTAAAAGAGGAATCTGTTTCCAGTATTTCAGCTGGTCACTATCTTATTTTGTTGTGGTCTGTTTAGCTCTTTGATAGGGCCTTTACACATCCAGAGTTCCTGAGACCTCCAGAAACCTTTTGAAGCTTTATGCATTTCGACACTCACTTGACACCCATTAATCAGAACCCCAAAACTTTTATTTCCAAAACATGCCTGGCTTCTTATTTTCATCACCTTACTTTGTGTTTGTTGTTGACTACAAAATCAAAATGGCAGTCAGATTAATTCTTTCCTTATAGTGTCTGACAAAAGTAAATGTTTTTTTCTGAAAATCAATTTGTACTTAGAAATACAGAGAGAGATTTTACAAAGTGAATCCCACATTAGGGGGCTCGTTGTCAGCTGGACAGGGAAGTAAAGCTCTGATTCGAAGCGGCGCTGCCTGTGTCAGCAGGTTGGAGCGAATGTTGGCCTGAGGTGGTCCCATCATTTCCTCTTCTCACTCATCTGTGCCCTGACATTTTCAGTCAAAGCAGATGAAAATAGTACCGCACGCAGGTGAAACCTAAGCTCTGCTTTGACACACCATGATGGAGAAACCCGAATAAAATACACTCCGGGAGGACATTTTCCCTCACAGGAGATACACAGAACAAGATGGGGAGATTAGGCCATCTGACAAAGACTTGATACGATGTATACAATTATTCAACCTCAGGATCACAGGCAACAGACTCTATTAGCATACGTAGTGCAAAATGTAAACACTTGAAAGCACCCAATAAGCAAAAACTGCCTTTTTTCATTCCTTTAGTGTGAGCAAAATTACCCAACACTTTGCTTTTCTTCATCTGTCTTCCTCTGCTTTAAAACAAGTCACACCAAGGAAGAGGGATAGGGAGATCATCCAGATTTGTTATCCTCGAAACACAAAATCTTCAGAAATTGTCTCTAAATTGCCGTATAACAGAGTCGATTACTCCTGAAAATGTTTCTATAGCTCAAGGTAGAGGTTTTCAATGTGTAACATTGGATATGATTTTCAAGATGGTCAGGTTAATTTAAGTTCAACGCTCAGGCACGGCTTGATTTTTCTTTTCTACCTTGAGAAACAGAGTTTGGGTCCTAACCCAGCTGACAGCAGGCTAGAGGCGAGGTACACTCTGGACAAGATGCTAGTCCTGTGCAGGGCCACACAGAGACAAACAACCACCCAGTCATTAATAGGAGCAATATAGTTTGTTCCACTACCTTAACATGGATGTTTTTGGACAGTGGGTCAAGTAAAAAAAAAAAAACATATCTTGAACCAGTGAAAGTATAAAGATTCATATTTTGGACCAACCAAACATGTCAGCCAAAATACAAATGGCCCACACTTCCACAGTGCCTTTTAACCTTGTGTAGGTTATGTGCTTTGCACTACTTTTCTCACTCGCACAAACACACTCATAGCACTTCCTATTACGTAGTCACACTCAATACGCGCAATTTCTGCTACAGTAACAAATCAATGAGCTACTTTGGTGCAGTTTGGGGTTCGTTTTTCCTGCCCAAGGCATGGATTTTGTTTTGCATTGACATATTGAGGGGAACAGGGGATCAAACCACTGATCCTCTATTTGAAATACAACCTCTCTTTCACCCCATCCTCACAGAATCTTTCAATGTGAAATTGTTTTGTGGTGGAAAGCTAACAAAGCTACGCCATAGATTAGTTGAAGGGCAGCCCGTGTTTGAACCCGCTTAAAGACTGACTGTCATGAATAAAGGGATTTAAAGTTCCAGGAGCTTCGGCAATAAAAGTACATCAAGGTGCAAACAACATGGATGATGTCAGGGCTTCACTCTGACACGCGGGTTATTATGTGGGTACTTGTTTTGGTGCACTTGAAATTCTCAAGAGCAGAGGATGAAAAAAATTGAGAGGTACTCAGTAAGGGAAAAAAAAGAATGATGGATATTCAGGATTGTGGCCAAGGGTGGATGTGAGCCTTGTATTGTCAATATATTCCATAAATCAATCAAACTGGATGTTTTAATCATAGACTTTTGCCTTTCTTTTTGGCATTCATCTATCAGTGGGGGAGCAAGCGACATTTACAAAATGGTCATAAACATCCTTTCTCTTTTTAAGGAGCGCTATCTAGTTTTTGTAACCACTGTACTGCTTTTTACTTTTTTTCTTTGTGAATGAGGTCAAAAGGTGTGTTTGCATAGTTTTCAGGGCTAACCGCTTTTTTAAGATGTTCTCTATGAAAAAAGAAAAGTGCTCCACAGTGGCGTAGTGGTGGACATTGCCACGTTTGAAGAGGATTTCTGATTAGAATGCCACCTGGGGCCTTTCTATGTGAAGTTTGCATGTATGCCTCTTCTCCACAGTCCAGATCCATGCACGCAAGGTTGATTGGAGACTCTAAATGACCTGTAGGAGTTAATCTGATTGTGTTGATTGGTTGCTTGTTGCCGGTTGGCACTGTGTTGGACTAGTGACCCTTTCAGGGAATTTCCCCCGGTCTCTAACCAAATGATAGCTTGGATAAGATTTTAAAAAAAGGATGAAAAAAACAGAGAAATGCCCTGCGATGGACTGGCGGACTGTCCAGGGTGTACCCTGCCTCTCGCCCGTTGACCACTGGGATAGGCTCCAGTTCCCCCCGTGACCCCATAAGGGAACAAGCGGTATTGATAATGGATGGATGGATGGATGGATGGAAAACAGAGAAATGTAGTTATCATGCTTAAACTGTCCCAGGTGAGCTCTCCATGGTGCTGAACAGACTGATAACACAGTCAGAATCTGAGATATGAAGGTTGAACAGTTTCTTTAAACCAAACATGGGTATATTTCAGATCTAATGTTCTAGTCTGACAGGTATTCAAAACGTGAGTCCATTTTAAAGGCACTTCTCAAAGTTGTTTCAAGACAGAGAGTTGGCAACACACTGAGACAGTTAAACGTCAAGACAGCTTGGAAATTAATTGAATCAACGACAATGTAAATGCTTGTCAAATCAGACAAATCCGACGGCAGAATGCATCACCTGCTACATCGCAGTTTGAGTGAGAACCGGAGGAGAACATAAAGGCGCTCTACCCCTCTTTCCGCTTGTATCTTACCCACATGCTTTTTTTTATTCATCTCATCAAAGCTGGCTTTGAAGATAGACAGCCCTGCCCAGCCTGCCACATAAAAAACAAAAAAAACAACAAGCCCTGGTCGGCCGCACTAACCGTCATCTGATAATCTATTTTTACAGTGATTGTGCTACCGTCTTTCACGCTTAAACACGTTTTTTCCCCCTTGTTTGTCCAGGTACTAGCATCTTTAGCCAGTATCCCCTCACAAAAATCTTGAACATACACACACGTGAAATACTTGAATGGTTACTCTAACATGCATCACATCCACAATATAAATTAAACTGGTGAGGGAGGTTGAATTTGAGTGTTTGATTCCCATTCTGGAGATTTTTTAGAGCTTACAAATCTGAGATGTGAAGGCGTGCGTTAAGATGGAAGGGCTTCAAAGTTAAGGATACTCGTGGAGCAAGCAGATTTTTGAGGACGGTGTAATAAGGCCCCTTCCAGCTACTGAGACTTAAGCTTCTTTTTTTTTTTTTTACTTAAGAAAAAGACACGTGTTTGGGGGGATATATATCCAGACAAGCGGTGATGTGTTTGAAGAGGTTGGTTTATGAGGGGCATGCAAAGAGGAGCAATAATAAATTCAGGGAGATCCACAAAAAGCTTTTCATGGCTGTTTTTGATGCGGCTGCAGCTGCTTTACACTCCGGGACGTGACAACAGACTTCAGCGCTTTATAATCTCTCTGTCTCGCTGCAGCCCTGAGCAAATGGATTCTCGAAATCTCACTAATGCTTCATCTTACATCACAGAAATGCTAATGCAGTGGGGGGTGCTCCACAGCCCGAGCACATTTGCTGCGATCCCTGCATTCAGCTGAAAAAGTATTTACAGGTTACGGCAGGATTTTACTTATTCTCTGACAACTTGTGCGCAGACTTTTGTGACTTTACTTCTGATCCCATACGTCATGGCTAGTTACACAGCGAACTGGGAGTAAGTAGTTGATAAAGAGTTGAAAAAAAATGTCAAAATACACTGAGGTAGGTGGGTGTTTTAGTTTGTAATGTAACTAGGATCAGGCAGAACTAAGAAAAAGGTTTCATTCCAGTTTCAAAGATAGATAGATAGATAGATAGATAGATAGATAGATAGATAGATAGA
>JABUIW010000205.1:1480450-1493268 GCA_013363375.1 Menidia beryllina
AGATAGATAGATAGATAGATAGATAGATAGATAGATAGATAGATAGATAGAAGAATCGTGTTGTTTTCAGTTGCATTTTTTGGGAGTTTGGTGTGTACTTTGATTTTCTTGTCTTTGCGTTTGCTTTATTGTGTCTCTTTTTGGTTCTATGGTCTCACTTCTCTCCTTAGTCTGTTATTTTGTTGAACTCATTGGTTTCTCCATGTTCAATGTTGCATGCTAGTCTTCTAACCAGTGTCTCTGTGTGGTCATCGGCTCAACTTCACCACCCATCTCCAACTGAATCTGCAGCCATTTCCTTGTTATCTGGCTTCAGTATATTTACCCCTTTGTTCTTCCAAGTCCTTGTTACTGTTCCTCTTGTTTTCCTGCTATTTCCCAGCTTGTGCATTGTCTTGGTTTTTGTTATCTTGTTATCTCACTCCTTTGGGTTGTGTTATTGCCACTTTAGGTATTCGGTGGTCTGAGTATCCGTTGTAGTTTGTAGACAAGTCCAGTTCTTTTTCCCTCAACCTCCTGCCTCACCATAGTCTGCGTTTCTTGATCTCAATATATTCAATCAATCCTCTTTATTAAACTACCCACTGAGAGCTGACAACTAAAAGCAAAAAAAAAATTACTGACTGAAATCTACTTACTTATTACAGTTAATAAAACCTACATTGGAAGGGACATTTTGAGCCTTATGAAAACACGCAAAAACTCTAGAGCTCTCTGGAAGGGCTAAAAAGATATTTCTAAAGAGGACCATTGCTGTCTCTGGGGGGAAAACTTTTCTCCCTTCTTTTGAAAAACTCCCGTCGCGAGTAGAAAAACAGTCAGAGATGAAATAAGTTGCCTTTGTGCTGCAACCCACAGGCAATATCCCGATGGTTTGCGCTTAGAGGAAGAGGCCCAGTTTTCCGTGTCGCCACCCCCCACCCCCCCCCCCCCCCCCCCCCCCCCCCCCCCCCCCCCCCCCCCCCCCCCCCTGCTTCGCCCCCCCATGCCCCGCCGCCCTCTCCCTGCCTTTGTTCTCATCACAACAAGCCCGGAGCAGATGGTGCTCTGCTCTGCTCCGCTTCGCCTCAGCCCGCCGGTGACAGACATGCGCTCTCAGCCAATAGCCGGCTGAGGAATCAGCTGACTGGCTCCGGACATCGCCAGGTGTTTTTTTTTTATCATTTCCAGTCTCCGTTTTTGTTTTTTTTGCACAGAGGGTGGGAAGCGGGCGGCAGTGCGGAGGAATAATATCTCGGATGGTGGTGGAGGACCGCATCGAGCCTCTCTTCCGAGGCGCTCCGGGTCTGATGGGATGCGCGATGCTGTGAACAGCCACCCCCGACCAGGATCCAGGAATATGTGCCATTATTACGCTGTTTGATGAGCTCCATCACTTGGCTCTGTACCACTCATCTTTTCTCCCTTATTTCCTCCCCAACTGACGCGCGTGTGTGTACCTGGATGAGGGGAGCGGCGCGCTTTGGAGCATCCGACTGGAATGACAACAAGGTGAGACTTCTCAGGGTTTTTTGTTTTTTTTCCCCCCTACAGCTGTAGCGCGTCGCGTCTCGAACTGCTGTTTAGTCCAAACAGAATCTGAAAAAACCCGAACACTGCTCGTTGTTCTAACGCATGGCACCGTGCGCGAATCTCCAATTGTGCAAGGGCGACGCAGGGAGTTGCAGACGCACTCAAGGGCATTATCATTTTTTTTTTTCATACAGACAAGACGCAGCCCGGTCTGGCCCCACCAAATTCGTGCACGCTGTACCATTTAACCTAAATAACATCCGCTGGCACGCGTGCGACATTTCAGACGCATCGGGCGATGTTCCACGGAAGACAAACTTTGATCTGGTTGCAGGAGACGCGCGCTGAGATGTGATTAGCATATTAATGTCCCAAGTATCCCGGCAGATGTCTCGATTCCTCTGGTCTGAGGGGGGAAAAAGTCTCCTCCGGAGGGGGGATAAAGACAGGGCCCTGTGCGCACGATGCACCGCGGGGGTTGAGAATGGGGTTGCGGTCGCGGGGGGTCTATTGTGGGCTCCCCGACGCTGCTTCTGTCGCAGCAGCTGTTGCGCTTTTGTGATGGGAGAGACCGCTGCTGACTCGTATCACTCAACTTCAGAATAAGCAGGAGAAGGAGATCGAAGATTTACTTAAACGCGTCTGTGGATTCGTGTGTCATTTAGGCCTACTGCAAAACTGAGCCAAATGTAGTTCTTTGGCCAGATAAAGTCCTGTAAAAAAAGCTTAGGGTCAAATTTAACTGAACAGTTCAGCAGACAGTATACATTCTGGTTTGTGTTCCTCTTTAAAATATATTATGTTTTCAATAAGAATTTTCTTGAAGTTGGACATCTAATATTTCTTTTTTTTTTTTTTAAAGTAAACGTGTGTTGGCTCAAGGCTCTGCCAAACCAGATTTCTACTAAAACAGAAGCGAAATCCATCAAACCTGAGTGAACTTGCCAGACAAAATCACCCGATTGATTTTCGCTCTTTAAACCTCAAATGAACAAAGTAAAGATGCACCGCGTTCCGCCCAAACACGCAAACAGTTTTTTTTTTATCTCGATTATGATAATCCAGTATTTTTTATCCCGTCTGAGGTTCACAAAGGCTTCTTAATGTGTGCTGCAGGTGTCTGCATGGCTGATAGTGAGGGGTGAAAAGCTTCACACCTCCCCAACCCCCCACACCTACCCCACCCATTCCAATACCAGCACTTAGGTCCCGGGGGTATAGAGCGGTTCGAACGAGGGGGAGCTGGGCTGTGAGATCAGGCCTCCACCATTATTCCTTAAAAAAGTAGGGATAAGCTGTTAACCCTTTGTCACGAAGGCTGCACGACCACTTCACAGCACCTCACGGGGGAGATTATCCAGAGAACCAGATGGGAGAACCCATCGGATGGTTAGGATCCAGCTGCTTGTCAACAAATCTGTCAAATCACAATGTACCCCTACGTGAACCTGCACCCAGACGTCATAGGCTTGATGACGTATTGCCTAATGTTGGACGTAAAGGAGAAGGATCATACAGTTGTGTTCAACGTGCTGTTATGTGTAATTTCAGTCGAGGTATTTCTAGTTTCTGTCAACGCTCCGCTAATATTTCCTCACAAAATCGTGCAATCGAGCAGTTGCATGAGCTTCCACCCTGCTCCTCACCACCAATAACACTACATTTTACAAATTAATCAATTCAGTTTTCATCGTATCATGAAATATTTCCACTGTTCCACTGCGTTCGAGGTCAAAACAAATGTAACACTGGGTTTTGGTCTTTCACTCAGTATCGTTAAGGATTACAATCAACCATTTAATCAACAGTCTGGAAATCCTTAAGGCTTTATAAGATACGTTTAGAGTTGGACAAAAGTCTATAGAGGATTGATCAAGTACAGGCAGAGTGTGAGTAAGCACCTGAGAAGACTACGCTATGAGCTAGCATTAGTAAGAGCAGTTATAAAAAAGATAACATCTATTGCCATGAACAACACATTGAAACAGTCGACCGCTTTAGTGAACAACAATTTTTTGGTCCATTTGTGTCAGACATATGTTGTTTTAAATGTTCGTGGGGGACTCACACATCTAGCCTTTACGTTTTAATCATGTTTTATGAGCACAACCTGACTAAAAGTCCGTCAGGAAACAGGGAGGAACTTATTTTTGTTTGCTTTTGCTGCCCATCTCGGGCGGAAACAAATGAAAGGAAGAAAGTTTGTTTCTGTTTTTGAGGCACGCGAGTGTTGTGTTCATCTTTGCACTTCTGCAGACACCTAAATCGAAATGTTTATCTTAAAGAGCACGTTTTGTGTTCGTGGGAGTTAACTACATTTGTGTAGTTGTTCATCTTTAAACCAGACGAACAGGCATTTCAAACATAAAACAATATGACAGGGCTGTGAGGCGCTCTATTAGATTCCCAAACTGAACACTGTTAGACTTTTTGCCTGTCTTTGCGTCTGTCAGGAGATTATTTGTAACTAAGTACTCTTCTATTAGACCTTTGTTGAAAAACTTTAACTACTAATGCTTCCTTTATGTAATACCAGTCTAGGGTCTTTTATGGTTTCATTCTAATTCAATCATTGTCCCACTGAGAGGTCAGGAAAAGATTGATTTAGCTGTTCCCTGTGCGTGAACATCCATGATTCTGTTTGCACTTCTTCCCAAAATATCTTAATGTTTTATAAAGATGGAGATCTGCAATTCGGTTTCTCACTAATTCAATCGCTTAGCTCGCAGTGAGTCCTAAAGTGTTTGCTGAAATCGTATACTTGTTGGCTGAAGGCGAAACTATTTTAAGAAGTGCAGTAATGAGGCTGCAGAAAAAAATCAATAATCTGTGTCTTGCCGAGCCTGTAATATCCACCCAGGGAAGACCTCAAGTGAGTCATCTTATTTAAAACCACCTCCTCATTTTTTAACACATTAAAGAAATCCATAAACCCCTTCCAACAGCGGTGGGTTTGTCATTTTGAAATAGTCCCCGTCAGATTGTCTGATAAGTAAGATATGCATGCAACCTTACACTATGGAATTATTGAATTGGCTAAATCTCTAGTCTTAATAAATAGAAATGGATGTAACCTGTTAATGCACATTTATCGTCCCTTTCAAACCTATATTAGAGCATATTTTTTGGGGGGTGTATTAGGACTCAGGTGGCATTCGGTATGCAATTTTTCTGCATCCAGATGCCGATTAACTAGTGGCTTTTCAATTTGAATTTAGCAGGCAAAGTTTCTTAGATATAAGTGACAGGCGTAAAATGATACAGAGCATTTCATGGCTGTCCAGAATGTTCAAGATGATGGGGCAACCAAAGTGCCATGAGAGAGATTTGAACATCACCCATAAAAATTGGGATTCCTTTAATTGCTTTTAGAAATGCTAAATTACTCACGTATGAAATGAAAACAAAAATCCCGGAAAAGGTTGCTCTTGGAGCTGTGCAGCTGGTAGATTTCATGACGACATGTGCTGGCTCGCAAAGACTTTTTTTTTTTAATAAGCGAATGCTTAAACAACATCTTAATAATGGTTTCGCCTGGTACCCCATGAATAAACAGTCTCCCATAACGTGGTAGCGTGCAGCTGTTTGCACAGGTGTCTGCACGGGCCCTTCCTTGATTAATAAAATCCTCAGCCAGTTAATATCTTCTGGCAGCATGGCAGAATTTGGCCTTGCCATGAGGGGAGACAAATCCATTTTGTCAGACCAGAGGAAATGAAAAATGAAAAATGAACTCCCTGTATATGAAAAGTAAAAGGAGAAGGTGACAAGACAAGTGTCTTTCAGTTTTGAAGTTGCTCACGACCACGAAAGGTTTAACATTTTTATCACCAATATCTGCATGTATGAGAAACCTCACATGGGCTCATTTTTAGGGAACAGATCACTCTCACTCTTAAAAGGGTCTCTCTTTGAACAGTGGGTTAGGAAAAAGAGTCAAAATCAATTAACCCACTTTTTGCTCAAAGAACTGTGTCATGTTTTATGATTCTAGTGTTAAATAGGATCAGAAACTTTAATCTTGCGTTTCATAAAAGGGAGCACAGACAAAGCTGACAGCATGGGAAGCGAATGGTAAGATTCTAAGATTAACAGCTGGATTAACCCCATTTGTGGTAAACAGAAAAGCAGGAATTTACCAAGAGATAATTATTCGGTGCCCGCATCTGCCTCGCACTCGTGCGTATAACAAAGCCGTTTTGTGCATAAAAATCTGTTACAGTAACTGCACCGACATATTTAGATCATTTTTATTTCACCGTTTTCATAATACGGGGAGCATTAATTGCGTTAAACCAATGGATCATTTCACATCTGCTGCCTTTAGTTTGGTCCCTGTCTCCAGATGGCTTTGCGACTGTTTTGAACAGAATCCTTACAAACTCCATTAGCCTTTATTCTCCGTAACATATTCCACTGCTGTAGAGAAATGAATCATTTCAACTATTGTTACGCACAAGATGATTTAGTCATTGACGGAATTAAATACAAGCGCTTAAGCAGTTATTTTCACAATGAGATAACGAGTGCATTAGCACCGCTCCCTGTGCTCTTAGGTTCCACCGTTCCATTGCCTTTAATTAAAGTGCTAAGCGACCTGTTTCTCTCCTCCGGGTCTGAATTGGGTGCACTACCCCCCAGCTAATCTCCTCTTCAGGATCTCCATCTGCTAATCCTAAGTGGCGCAGCAATAGTCACAATATACAGCGCTTTAGCTTCAAAACAAGACCCGCGCCCCACCCTGTCTCAGAGGGAATCCCTGGTATAGGAGCAGAGCGGCGCTGCCTTCTCCCTGGAGCTGTTGCCAGGCAGTTTACGCACCATCAGACGTGTTGCTTAGCTCTCTTGTTTGAAAAGCCTCTTAAGTGGTATCTAGTAAACTGTCTGTGAGCACTAACAGTGTGGAGGCTCGATGCTTAGGTTGTATGGCTCAATCCTAGACAGGGTGAGGTTCCTCCACCAGTAGAGCTCATTTAGGGATACCTGGCCTGTTGGTTTAAAACTACAAGTGCACAGGGTTGTTAAAGACCTGTTTTTGATGTAAACTTTTTAACGAGCAATGTTTGTTTAGACACGAAACATCCATTCAATATGGCAATAACTCAATATGTTATGGTAGTGAAACGCATGACATGCGAATTAAGTAGAAGGAATTATTCACTCAAAAGTCACATATGTGGAAGGAGGTTTTTGGATACCCATTAACCTTTGCTAAATAGCATCTGACCGAGCAAAGACTGAAAAGTTCTTATGCACCAGCTATTTCCCTAAATTGACTCGTTACTTTATGGCCTCTGACATGGAGGCATCAAGATCTGGTTCAAAGTTGAATTGTGTTAACATTGTCTATCGGTCCAATCTCTTGTTAGGAAACCCAGACAGGTGTGATATAATAGTGATAATAAAAACCAGATAATAACTCCAAATATGACATTAAATCTAAAAAAATGTTTTTAGAATTATTTTGGAATGCGGCCATTTTCTTCCCAGCAGAAACTTGAGATGAAAGAATCTGTAAATGATAAGTCCTAGATGAGGAGAAAGCCTTTGGTACATCCTCCATTTTTACTTTCTGATTGATTTTATTCTGGCTGATGGGAAATTATATCAGAGAATATCTTCAAAAGCATGTTTATGGCGAGGGGGGAAAAATTAAACGTATGCGGTAGAGTCCTATTCAAATAATTTAATAGACACAGGGGCAAGTCTTGAATTTAAGGCTTTATGTTTAAACTCATGGGCGTGTCAGAAGGAAAAGTTTTACACTGTATTTGGTTACAGGGGAAGTAATGTAGGAATTTGATGGCTGTGTGATGTTGATAAATAATTGGCATTTTAAGTAGAACATATGTATCTAATTAATTGAGAATCCATTAAATATTTGTTTGGATAATTTATGTTATAGACCATATTAATCTCATAGGAAGGCTAAAATGTTCCTTTTGGGTACACTTGGTCACTGTCTTTCCACACCATACTTTAGTTGACATTTTAACTGTTGGGCAGCTGGAAATTTGTAT
The DNA here is from genome assembly GCA_013363375.1 of Menidia beryllina. NCBI lineage: Eukaryota > Metazoa > Chordata > Actinopteri > Atheriniformes > Atherinopsidae > Menidia > Menidia beryllina. The sequence continues at coordinate 1,487,983 of JABUIW010000205.1, forward strand.
TCCTCCGTGGACTCCCATTTACCGTTTGTCCAGCCTAAAGATGGCCCTGATCCTGTTTTATACTTCTGTTTAACTTTATTTTAGTTTTATGTATGCCAGATCCAACTAACTGGTTAAGCCTGAAATTGCCTGGTCTCACTAAGAGCACAACTCAATAATTTAGTAGTCATTCGTCTTGGCATAAAAAACAAACAAACAAAAAACAAACAAAACATCTTTGCTTTTTTCTGCAACATAGCTTCTTCTTGTTCTCAAAAAGATTTGGGACTGCAGTGGCTCAGGAGTGTCAGAATTATTTCCTCATTTGAAAAATTAGTTTATAGTTTAAAGGGCCAAGAGAGCGCAAGAGTTGGGAGTGGAGGAGACATTCAGTGTTTTATCACACTTCGCACACACTGACACATACATAAAGTTATAGAAGTACTCCATCTCCCAAGGATTTTCACAAAATGCAGTTACAGAAAAAGAATTATTAAAAATATGTAAATCTCGTCCCCGTAAGCTGTTAATCCAAAGCTCAATTTTTGAGCAGGCAAAATAGGACTGGAAATGTCAAACATATTGTGACACTGTTGAAGATAATCAAGGGATCAGCAAAGGTACAAATAGTTTGAATTTCAAATATTTGATTGTTATGCATCTAATTGGCCGGGCTAGTTCAGTTAAAACTGTCACCTTATGATAAATAATAGATGGCTATATTTCTCATTGATTTGTAGTTAACAATTAAAAACATGGCAGTACTTTATAGCAAAAAGCTCTAGAATTAATACTATGTCGTCTTTAAGTGTAAATACCATATGGGCTAGCAGATGCCCGTTACACTTCTGAGAAGCTCCCACTCCCTGAACCATTAAGTAACTGAGAGGGCTACATCGAGGTTTCTCATCCTCTCACAGCCCTCCCTTCAAATCCCATTTGTAGTCATAAGCCTTCTTAGAGTTGAGGAACACAGCACAAAGTTTTGACATTCTTCCATCTTTACCCATTCATCCAAGAAAAAGTCCTGCTTCAAACTTTTTTTCTTCCTCTCACATTTGCCCTATATTCAGAATGCTGAGGATATTGCATTAAAAATTGAGATGTACAACTTTTTGGTACATTTTTTGAGGCATGGTGCAGCCTCATGTCTCATAGTCTGTAACGATGTTCAGAGAAGATAATGACGGAGTCCTTATGGGCCTGTAGAAATAGATTAAAGCCCTCAATGGAAATAGATCTGTTTCCAAGTAGTTCAGAGCAGTGTTTTGAGTATGCATAGTAATGAGCTGAAGCTGCATTTTCTCAAAAACTGTTGATGATGCACACAACTCGGTTCCGCAAAGATTGTGGAAAATCGGTTATTTTTGTTGTCACTCTCCTGCACCATCAAAAAAGATGCATTTTAAGAGACTGTTAAATGCTGAGAGCTGAAGCTTGATTAAATGCTACGGATTAGGGTTAGGGTTAAGGATTTGTGTATACAGATGGGTCAGTGGGATACAACTTCCTAAAGTGTCCTAAAAACATACACATTTACATGTAAACCAGCAAACAAAAAGCTGTGGCATCAGACTGTTTAACAAAAGTTCTCAGTTGTGTTGCTGAACATTTAAAATTGTAAAGTTAAAGGATAACCCCTATTTCTCAAGCTTGGTTCTTGTACACCACACACAAAAAGCATTACATTAGTGTTCATTTCACATATGGGCCCTCACAAAGGAGTCAGAAGCTAACCATTCCCATGAGTAATGTTAATTGTGGAGTTGATATTGTTTTCCCTATGATGACATATGTTTTTTTCTTTCTTTCTTTTCCAGATAATCCTGCAACTCCAAGATAATTCCCCTGTAAAATCTTTCCCAGGCTTCAGTTGCTGGATAGTTGCAATGGACTAAAAGACGCAATCCCTGGAAATTCTGGTTGATGATTGTTACACGTTTTCCTCCAAAGTCATCTGACCATCTTCCTTTCCCAACATGGCTAGAAGGAAGTTAGACTGCTCTCCCCTGGGCCAGATTTTTGCTTGCCTGCTCCTGTTAACAATAAGACTATCTTGTGTCCAAAGCAATGAGTGCCCACAGCTGTGTGTGTGTGAGATCCGACCGTGGTTTACTCCTCAGTCTACCTACAGAGAAGCCATCACTGTAGACTGCAACGATCTTCGCTTAACGCGGATCCCCGGGAACCTGTCCAGTGAAACACAGGTTCTCCTCCTACAAAGCAATTACATTGCCAGGACCAGTGAAGAGCTGGAGCAGCTGTTCAACCTGACAGAGCTAGACTTGTCTCAGAATAACTTCAGCAGCATTCGAGATGTGGGTCTCACCAACATGTCCCAGCTCACCACCCTTCACCTGGAGGAGAATCAGATCACAGAAATGCCAGATTACTGTCTCCAAGATCTGAGCAACCTGCAAGAACTATACATCAACCATAATCAGATCAATGTCATCTCGGCCAACGCTTTCTCCGGGCTCCATAACCTGCTCAGGCTTCACCTCAACTCCAACAATCTCAGAGCCATCAACAGCCAATGGTTTGAATCCACGCCCAACTTGGAGATTCTCATGATTGGAGAGAACCCTGTTGTTGGAATTATGGACTTCAATTTCAAGCCGCTTGGCAACCTGAGAAGTCTGGTTTTAGCTGGGATGGATTTGACAGACATCCCAGGTAATGCCTTTGTGGGACTTGATAATCTTGAAAGCCTCTCGTTCTATGATAATAAGCTAGTGCAAGTACCCCAGAGAGCCCTTCAGAAACTACCGAACCTCAAGTTTTTGGATTTAAATAAAAACCCAGTGCACAAGATTCAGGAGGGAGACTTTAAGAACATGTTGAGACTGAAAGAATTGGGCATCAACAACATGGCAGAGTTGGTTTCTATTGACAGGTATGCTTTGGACAACCTTCCTGAGCTCACCAAGCTGGAGGCTACAAACAACCCCAAGTTCTCTTTTATAAATCGGCAGGCCTTTCATGATGTCCCTGCTTTGGAAAGTCTGATGCTGAACAACAATGCCTTGAATGCTCTCTATCAATCGACAGTGGATACTCTCCCCAACTTGCGTGAAATTAGCATCCATAGCAACCCTCTGCGCTGTGACTGTGTCATCCAGTGGATGAGCTCCAACAAAACCGCGGTCCGATTTATGGAACCCTTATCCATGTTTTGTGACATGCCATCTGAGGTCAGGGGCTTGCACGTGCGTGAGGTGTTGCAGAACAAATTAGTAAACCAGTGTTTGCCCATGATTTCTCACGATACTTTTTCAAGTCATCTCAGTTTGGAAATTGGCATGACCTTGGACTTGGATTGCAGAGCCATGTCCCAGCCTGAACCGGAAATATATTGGGTGACACCAATGGGAAACAAGATAACAATTGACACCCTGTCAGACAAATATACCCTCAATAATGAAGGAACTTTGAGAATTTCACATATCCAGGTTGAAGACTCGGGCAGATACACCTGTGTGGCTCAAAATTCTGAGGGAGTTGATACAAGAGTGACAGCCATACAGGTGAATGGTACCCTGCTAGACAACACGCAGCTCATGAAGATCTACGTCAAACAGACCGAATCTCACTCGATCCTTGTCTCCTGGAAAATAAACTCAAACGTGATGACCTCTAACCTCAAGTGGGCATCCGCAACAATGAAAATAGACAACCCACACATTACTTACACTGCCAGAGTACCTGTGGACGTCCATGAGTACAATCTTACGCATCTACAACCAGCGACGGAGTACGAAGTGTGCCTCACTGTCTCCAACATCCACCAACAAACACAGAAGTCATGTGTGAATGTGACAACGAAGCAATCAACCTTTGCCGTGGAGATATCTGATCAACGGACCAACACTGCCCTTGCGGTAGTCATGGGAACAATGTTCGCAATCATCAGCATGGCCTCTCTAGGTGTGTACATTGCAAAGAGGTGGAAGAGGAAAAACTATCATCACTCCCTGAAAAAGTATATGCAGAAAACCTCATCCATACCACTAAACGAGCTGTACCCCCCTCTTATTAACTTGTGGGAGGCAGATACTGAGAAGGAGAAGGAAGGAACCTCAGAGACCAAACCCAGCCAGGTGGACACCACACGCAGCTATTACATGTGGTGAGAGCAGCTTTCCTGTGGATATACAGAGTCATGATTGTTTGAGGAGCACAAGTACACACGTATGCTTCTTTGTGTAAAAGTAAACAATATGTTTTTCCGTTTTTATTTCACGTTTCCCTTTTGCTTTCGTCGGTTCACTCAGACTGAGGCGGACACCGAAACCGACATTTTCTGATCGCTAGTTTAGCATACTGCCTTTTTACCTCTCACCTGTTATGACACACAAGATGGAGGCACTGTTTAGCTTCCTGGACTTAGTAGTCACTGTGCTTTACTTTCAGTCTTTTTTTTTGAAGAACACAGCATGAGCATTGTCATGGTTTCAGTGAGCGTACACAAAGGAAATGCTGAAATCCAAACTGTTTTCAGATGTTTCTCTTTCAGAATTGATAGAGACTGCTATTTCTCATCTATTGTAAAACAGTTTCACTGTTGACTGTTGTGCACTGAAATATATATACTAATTTGTCTATCAAATCAAATGTAAGCTGACAAAATACGTTTAGACTTGATATACCGTCTATGGAAAAATGTTAGAAATTCTTCTGTAATGTTGTATCAGCTATAATTTGTCTTAATTTTTGTACATTAAGGTAACAGTATGTTTTATTTAGACTTTACGTTTACAGAGTTCTGTAAACCAGCAATAGAAATATGAATGTTATGAAATAGTTCAATAGATGTTAGGCTTTTTAACATTTCTTAAAAACTCTGTTTTCTTATTTTGCTAGAATGTCTACAATCACTGGTTTTGCTGTGGTCTACACACAAACATGTTGTTCAAATGAGGAGCAGCTGAAATAAAAACCTCTTTCCTCATATTTTCTAAACCATGATTTCAACACCAAGTCTCTTTTCTGTATCCTGCTATGATACACCTAATATGTTATTTTGAAAAACTGTAGAGTTGGACAAATATCTTAAAGCTAATACTCAACATCTGAACATCTGACAGGATTTACTGCTGTGCAGTAGGAGTGTGGTTACAACCTCAAGTAAGTAGAGATGGAGGGAAAATTGAAGATGTGTCCATGCAACCTGCTTCTCTCTGCACAATGGTTTACATTTAAAATGTAATCCTTATAGTATATACATATTGTGTGTACATATTGTCCACTGTAAAACTACATGATCTCACTACATTAGGGATGTTAATGCTGTTTTATGTCAGAAAC
>JABUIW010000205.1:1498268-1543091 GCA_013363375.1 Menidia beryllina
CTATTTTTTTAAAAGCTTCGGTCTCAACAATTTCTAGATACCAGTAAAATTAATACAATTGACCCTTTGCTCTGTCCTATTACAATAAATATAATAAAACCCCATTTCCGAAGGATTGTGAAGTATAGTTAAAAACAGATTAAATTAAAATGCAACGCAACCTAGAAAACAAATCAGATCTGTGACAGAACTATGACCAAAAAGTTACGGTCAAGTTAGCCTTGTCTTTAGGAAATATGAAATACTTTGGCTAAACACATAACATAAAAGACATCATCTGGATGGGAGCATGTTGAATCAAATCCTGTGTAGGTTTTATGCTTTCGGTGATGGTTGCTTTCCCTGTTTAATGGGCATTTATAACCCATATTAGGGATGCAGAATCATCCTTGTTCTTAATGCCAGGCTGGATAAGCACTCAAAGATCACAATAGTCGTTTTACATTCTTACCGTGCCCAATGCTGATTTGTGGAATATTCTTAGGTTTTCTGTGAAAGAGACATCATTCTGAAATTCCAGGAGCATTTTTAAAACTGCAGTGCCTTTTCCTATTTTTATTTTTCTGAGAAGAACTTTCTCGAATGAGGTAGTCTTTTATAGCAACATTAAATAACATTTTTTATTACTTAAAGTACTTACTTTAGGTTTAAATGAAAGTCATAAGAATGCACGTTTCTTTTAATTACCAATAGAAGACTATTGTTATTCATGTAAGATGTGAGAAAAAAACATAAAACGTGTTGAAATTCTCATTCATTTACATACGTACCATGGTTGTGCTTGTGATTTCTAATGTTATTCTTATTTAGCCTTCCTCTCACTTGCTATACTCTAGTGTACTCTGTAGCTTGACATGAAGATTTTGCACTATGCACAATGTAAGAATCTTCTAAAATACCACACATTCTAGCATAAAGAGAAGGCGGTTTCCAAACTTTTTAGTCTTTAAAACATGTTTACATTTCAGATGTTAATGTTAACAGCGCCAGAACATTGTGTAAATAACAATGGTGGATTTTCTTGCAATGTTTTCATTGGATTTTATTTTGGTAGTAAAAAAAAACAAATTGAGCCTTGTGCTGCAGGTCCATGGCCTGTTTCATTTCATCACCGATCATGTCAACCTCCTGGATTTATCCCGAGGATTCTATAATGTACACAATAAGGATTGATCGTACTGTTTACTTTAGTTGAAATGAGGCTAAAAGAAACATGGTTGGAGACAAAGCATCGGTCGTGTGGCATTTGGTAAACCTCTAAACTGCTTCTTTGAAACGTCCACTGCCGTCCTCTTTATCTGCAGGGAACGGACGCGCCTTTATACAGACACAGCGGGCAGCCCAGTAACAGACCGGAAATCAGCTCAATGGGACGGCTATCAATGAAAGCTTTTCAAAGCTTTTTTGCTCCAGCCTCCACTGTGTCCCATCCCAGTGGCTTGTTTCCATGACAACTCCTCCCCTCCATCCACCTGCTAGCTCCGGCTGCCAACTGAGAGAAATTCCCCGGTGCCTGAAATCTGACTGACAAGGTCAACACCCTGCAGGTGGGAGAGCTCTGAAACATCATGTCCGCTTTCAAAGGTGAGGAGAAAGGAAAGTACCATCGTTGCACTAGAGGTGAAGAAGCACAGCACAAAGGAGCCCTCAGCCCGTTTCCTCTCTTCTGTGCTTGAGGCAAAGCATCAGAAACAGACACTTGAGACAGAATAGGTATCGTATGACAACAAAATTGAATATTTTCTTAACAAAAACCATCATGGCTATCTTTATTTCAAGGCTTCAACTTTGTTTAGCTATTTACTCATCATCTTTTCAACTACTAGTCATTCCACTTGGAAATTCTATAATGAACAGAATCGAGCTGTTTTACCTTCAGTTTTCTTGCGCTTGTGGTGTGCTTATAGTATGTTTCTCATGTTGTTTTCTCTGTTCCACGTACCTAACCTTGTTTCAGTGCAATGTCCTGTTTGGAAAACCTGCATCCTGAGATCAGATGTCCTTTCAACATTTGTCTTTGACCTAAACCTGTGTTATTTAGTCCTGGCTCTTACCTGGTAACACTTCAGCACAATCCCACCCCTTCACTGGAAGTCAGCAGATGAGATACTCTTGCGTTTTAATGTAAAATTTTTACACAGAAGCTGTATCTAAATAGTCACCAGCCTATTCTGATGATAACAGTTAACATGCATCATCAGTTTTAACCCACACGGTCAGTTTTGCCAGCAAAATCTGTGATAGTTCCTTCTTTTTCGTAACTGTCTGATGTTTTTTTTCCCACATAGGTGCAGTCACTTTTGACAAGAATGCAGGGTAAAGATGTTATCCCACTATATATACATATGGATTACTTTATAAAGGAAAATATATATTTTGATAACTTCTTGTTGCTGAATTTTATACAGAAAACGTGACCAAAGCTACCAAAAAGTTGCCATGGTGCTGGCCAGGCAGTCACTCTTTTGAGTGTTAGGGAGGGTGTTGGTGGGGATTTTACCTATTGCAGAGAGCATGAGGCTGTCCTGGAAATAGGCACCTGCTTTAAATTCCTGTCTCCTGAGCAAAAACAGAAATACTCCCTTCTTACAAAGTGAAATCTCTCTGGTGGACATGGATTTGAGGACCCTGTCAAATGCCTGTTTGGGTATTTTCACTAAGGGATAGGTTGGAAAGGTTGCATATACTGCATGAGTCCATTCCCATCCAATTAAGAAGTGCACATAATCTGATAAATTAGTCCTTTGTGTGTTATATATTTAGCCTACCAAGCACTACCAGAACAGCAGCGTCCCTTTCTATCTTTGGGAAACTCCTAAAAACCAACCTATTCAAAGAGCATCTCTTATCCTAACTCTTCCCCATACCTCTGTACCCCTCTACCTCTCTTTCTGTTTTTCCCTCTCAATCTTTGCTGTTCTGACTAAGGATTTTCCTCTAGAGAACTTATTGTCATATTGATTATAACTGTAAAATTGTATCTACTTTGGAAGTCGCTTTGGATAAAAGCATCTGCTAAATGCATAAACATAAACATATCCATCAGTTTTGATGGAGCTGTTGGTTTTGATGGCAGTTAAAGAGAGCCAGGATTTAAATATTCTCTTCCACCTCCTATCCATACAAAACATTGGAGCTGATATACTACATTGGATCCACAGACATGTTCTTATGTCTAAGACAATTTGTAAGTTTACAAAAGAATTCTATATGATAGTGATTTAGTGTTTTGCATTGTCTCGTTGAATTAGAATATAAACATGATCTCAAATTTGAATTTGACATTTCAAGATGGTCTGAATAGTAATGAATAGAAATGTTTTCCCCGCACACCGAATAGGCATGCAAACCTACTCCTGCATGTGCATAATGCACTGTTATCGCCCTATATTAGTTTTGCTCTCAGCATGCATATGGTCCATTAAGGGAAAATGAGAGAACAGAAAATGATGGCAAATAAAAGCATTCTTGCATCAACAGCACATGAAATCACTCTGTTGCAAGTGGTTGGATGTTTCTTTACTGCCCCTGGAGTCGAGCGCTGAGGCTAATTACGACAACTGATTTTGATCTACAGTATATTTCTTATAGCATGAGCATTCAACAGGAAAGGGAGATAGATGTTTGTGCTATTCTGTTGTCTTCCAGTACACAGAGGGCTCAACTGTAGTGGCCGAGCAAAACACTGCAAAGTGCAGAAACAATGATTTCTGTAATTTTAATCAGCTGTGTAATGCATAATGAATTACGGGACGGATTGTTCTGGTGCGTTCTCTCAGGGCCCAATTAAAGAGCTTTTCTTTTCGCCCGCAGCGTTCTGCAAGCCTGAATGTGTGTTAAGGCTCAGCGCTGACATGGAGGCTTGAAGCTCATTTCCATTTTCTTAGATGTAGCTCCCGTTACTATTGTGTCTCTATTCAAACAGGAATGGAAAGCGCTTTGGAAGAAATTTAAATCAACATCCATGAGGGCAATAATCTAAATTCAGTGGTAGAATACACACTTGTACTGAATAAACACGACTAAATATTGATGAGAATACGGCTTCATTTGTACTGAGGAAATGGCTTCATAGACCTCACTCTGCCATAACAGACGTGAAGGTGAAACGCTAATGGGACAAAAAACAACAACACGTGACCTTTCTCCATGAATACATTGGCGGAGTGGTCATTAAAGCAATGCGCTTTTGCATTGATTGCTGTGTGGAGCACAGGCAGTCGATTTAAATCAAGCATGCTAACTTTTCCAACATGTGATAAAACTTGACCTAATGTTACCTCTGACTTTTCCTCCAGAGCAACAGCGGCACCAGAAAGCAGGTAAGAAAAGGTCGGGCCTCTATTGATTAACAAAGCCCCAACCAGCTTCGCCTTTCATGAAACACCTCGTTTTCTTTCAGCCCTAAAGGGTAACCAGTGAGAAAGTATTCTTGCTTTTTAGGATGTAAGATTTCAGGGAAGTTGTTGAGCTGCTATATTCCATCAGATCAGCCTTGTCAGGCCCTGTCACTGAGGCCTCTGGTGCGCGTGATAATGATGAAGTAGATAAGTTGTAATCTATCTGTTCAACTAACAAACAATCAACTTTCAAACCTAAGCTGTGCTGCTGTGTCTATTTTGGAGAAAATAGCTATTATGCCTGTAACCTTTCTAAATTTGTGATACTGTCTTTTTCTTATGGTGTTGTTTTGAACCTCATTGTTCATTGTTCTCAATGCGACTCCTTGGAAGATCGTCAATTGTCTCACTGATTAACAGGCTTCAAATGACCCAATGACCTAAATTTATACATATATTTACAGGGGTTGGACAATGAAACTGAAACACCTGGTTTTAGACCACAATAATTTGTTAGTATGGTGTAGGGCCTCCTTTTGCGGCCAATACAGCGTCAATTCGTCTTGGGAATGACATATACAAGTCCTGCACAGTGGTCAGAGGGATTTTAAGCCATTCTTCTTGCAGGATAGTGGCCAGGTCACGACGTGATGCTGGTGGAGGAAAATGTTTCCTGACTCGCTCCTCCAAAACACCCCAAAGTGGCTCAATAATATTGAGATCTGGTGACTGTGCAGGCCATGGGAGATGTTCAACTTCACTTTCATGTTCATCAAACCAATCTTTCACCAGTCTTGCTGTGTGTATTGGTGCATTGTCATCCTGATACACGGCACCTCCTTCAGGATACAATGTTTGAACCATTGGATGCACATAGTCCTCCAGAATGGTTCGGTAGACCTTGGCAGTGACACGCTCATCTAGCACAAGTATGGGGCCAACGGAATGCCATGATATGGGAGCCCAAACCATCACTGATCCACCCCCATGCTTCACTCTGGGCATGCAGCAGTCTGGGTGGTACGCTTCTTTGGGGCTTCTCCACACCTCAACTCTCCCGGATGTGGGGAAAACAGTAAAGGCGGACTCATCAGAGAACAATACATGTTTCACATTGTCCACATCCCAATATTTGCGCTCCTTGCACCATTGAAACCGACGTTTGGCATCGGCACGAGTGAACGAAGGTTTGGCTATAGCTGCCCGGCCGTGTATATTGACCCTGTGGAGCTTCCGACGGACAGTTTTGACGGAAACAGGAGAGTCGAGGGGCACATTTAATTCTGCCGTGATTTGGGAAGCCGTGGTATTATGTTTTTTTGATACAATCCGGGTTAGCACCCGAACATCCCTTTCAGACAGCTTCCTCTTGCGTCCACCGTTAATCCTGTTGGATGTGGTTCGTCCTTCTTGGTGGTATGCTGACATTACCCTGGATACCGTGGCTCTTGATAGATCACAAAGACTTGCTGTCTGGGTCACAGATGCACCAGCAAGACGTGCACCAACAATTGGTCCTCTTTTGAACTCTGGTATGTTACCCATAATGTTGTGTGCATTGCAATATTTTGAGCAAAACTGTGCTCTTACCCTGCTAATTGGACCTTCACAGTCTGCTCTTATTGGTTCAATGTGCAATTATTGAAAATTGGCCACAAGGCTGGTCCGATTTAGCCATGAAACCTCCCACACTAAAATGAGAGGTGTTTCAGTTTCATTGTCCAACCCCTGTATCTATATGTATATTTTTGTGTTGGGTATTGTTTAGTATTTTTTTCCATCTGGCGTTGAGTTTGAGTAAGGATAAGGATTTTTCTTTAACTACATCCTTATAAATCAACCTTTGATTTTGAATGAAAAAATCTTTACTTGCTGCTCATGCTGAATAGTGACGATTATCTATAAATCATAAATAATTGATGAATTAGTGTGTTCTCTAGGTCTAGGTTCTCCGGCTTCCTCCCACCATGTTAGGTTGACTGGATGGACTGGTGGACCATCCAGGGTGTACCCCGCCTCTCCCCCACTGACCACTGGGATAGGGTCCGGTCCCCCCTCAACCCCATTAGGGAATAAACGGCTACAAAAATGGATGGATGGATGGATTAATGTGGCAAACAGTTTGAGTTTGACTTGGTGCATGAGTTGTGTTGAGAGGGTCTTTTGTTTCTTCTTTAAAAATGGTCTGCTCACAAAATATCCAATCCTTGTTTAAAAGAAGAACACTGACCCAAAACTGGCTAACAAAAGGTATGGATTTGTCTAAAAAAAAGTGTTATTGAGAGACTCAACACCCTTCCAGTGAACACACTTGAGTGATTTAGTTTTAAAAGCTGAGCATTGATTGGTTATGCACCGGCGTGGTCTCCCTTCATCTAGTGTCACACTTGGGTTATTCTCGGCAGAGTTTCACAAAAGAAATGTAGTTATGAAACAATGTAGATCTGCATTTGCATGAATGAAATGTTGATTCATGCTATTTGATGTGTCCCACTTTTTTCCCCTGATACTTAATTCAGTAGTTGGCTCAAATGAAAGTGCATCGAAAAACAATACTTAATGATCTTCCGGGCTGACTGAAGGAATGATGTATGAGCTGACAAAAAAACCCAAAACAGCAAAGCCAAAAATAAATCTGATGACTCGGATATTGAGGGCAGTAATCTCCACGAGGAGTGCCCCTCACCCTATCAACCGCTGGGTCACCCTCCTATTTATTAAATCGGTTTAGATCCGGGAATTAAAAGTGAAGAATAGGACTGATTGAAGATGAACTTGTGTCCAAATCTGATGTAGGCCTTCACTCCTCAACAGCCAGTTCTCTTTTTTGCAGAACACAGACTAACACAGAGGAGTTTTAGAACTTAAGAGTTCTAAATTTTAAATGTACATAGGTATACTCCTTAATGAGACATTCATTCAACCATTTAACACCTTTGACTTGGTAGTTTTGTGTTATGCAACCTTTGCAAATGAAAATGAACCTCCTTGTTGTTTTATTGTTTGGTTTTCTCTTTTTTTCTTCCAGCGAACAGACTCGAACATGGCCTGCCATCACCCTGAGTTTAAATGTTTTTCACCCTATGAGACTTTCAAATACAAACCCTGACTTATCCCATCGTCTCCTTAGCCTTGCTCGTCTGTCTGTCTGCCTGTTTATTTCACTCCTTTAAGATGGTCTTTGAGGAACTCTTGGGAGCTGAGAATAGAGCAGCCCAAGTGAGAACTCTGAGATGAACCCACACGAGCTGACAAGGCAGATGAGGAAAACCTTTGTAATTTTCTTTGTTCTCTATCGTCAAGAGTGCATCCGGCCGGCTTTCCCTGAAACCGAGGGAAGCATCGCAGTCAATTCAAGGCCAAGTCAATCAGCACGGTATGAGAGGGAATACCGGACGATTGTTGTTAATCTCTCTGAAGAGTGTGCCCAGACACGCCTTTGGCTGATTAACTCTCCAACTAATTGTAGTCAAGCCTCCGAGTTTCAGCTTCTTTGTTGGTGTGTGTGTTTTCATTAAAGTCAAAGGATGCCTGACAAGAGGGCCCACTGAGGACCCCCCAACAACACAGGTTGTCAGGTTTATATATATATATATACACACAGATTTCTTATCAGCATAGAAGTGAACAACTCAGTGGAGCAGACCCTCTGTCTGAGACTCGCTTTGCATGAAGAAGCATTTTCAGAATTTCCGGCTTTGAAAAATAAAGAGCTTACAAAATATAAAGCAGGCAGTCCCTGCTAGGTCTTTTGTCCGGGTCCTGTTTTCCACTGCTACAACGTTGGAGCTCTTTTTTTTTTTCGGGAGGCATTCTTTCAACCACCGGTCAGTTTTGGGGAAAGAGATTTATCAGATCGATCTTTCAGTCCTCGTTTGGTCGAGTTTAGACGGAAAACTTTGCAGGTTTTGTGTTCAAGCAGGCAGTTATGCTAAAGCAAGGAGAGTAGAAGTCAAAGGTTTATCTATTGGAGTAAAAAAGTTTAATGACATTCAAATTTCGAAAAGCTTTTGATCCACCATTGGATTACAGATAGTTTCAATGCACCAAACTCTTTCATGGCTTCTCTTGCCCGACTAAATTCTCTCACCCAACTCCATCATGCATATCCTGTGCTTCTCTATCTGAAGTCTGTCTTATCTTTGCAACTGTGCTGTTGTATCATTCATCTGTCATCTCTGGGGTTGCAGAATTGTCCCCCTTTTTCAGATATCTGTTCACAAAATGTCTCCTCATAGTCAATTTCTGCCTATTTCTTTACAGACATTGAGGTCGACTTGTACACTTTACCAGCCTCACACTAATAGTTTTTTTCCATTTATTGATTTGAATGTGCAACTAGTTTAATTCATTTTAAAGATGTGTGTTGCATCCAGATGCACTGCATTCAGTGAACTCCTGCGCACAGACAATAAGTCACTAACTTTAAGCAGGCAGATCAGTTGGATGTCCCTTTTTTGTTCTAGAAAAACGGGAAATAACTATCTTCAACACAAAAATTGTTTGCAAGCTTCTATAAAAGAATTCTTTGGAGCAGCCCTGCCACCTGCAGGCAGTTCATGATTCAAGTTTTACATTGCAACATCTTTTATTTTTGCCAGTAAATGGTATTTTAAGGTCTGTGTCTGAGCTGTACAGTTTCACATCCACGTCAATTGAAATGGCAAAGATTTCCCTCCGTGTTATGATTAGTCAAATAATTCTTGTTTGGTGAACATGTGCCCCTAAGAGATATCCTGCCCAAAACATTGCTGCGAAAAGATTCCAAGATGCCATCTAAAAAGTGAAAGTCCTCCATTAATCTGTTCTCATAATGATCCTAATCTTAAAAACTTCAAAGCAACTTCAGCAATTCTTTATCTCAGATTGTGATGTTACATCAAATATAAAGGTTTAAATGACTGTTTTACTTGGTCTGAATCTGTTTAGATTATGTTTACAAATGAAACTTTAAAAAAACAGAACTTTGGAGACTCATTCAGGAAACATTTTTGATCCACAAAGTTAGTCAGAAGACCCTTTTTAAGCTTTGTCTATCCTTTGTGTATTTGTTAACATGTGGATTGAAATGACTGACACGCCACTACATATATCATGTAACCTAGAAGAATTTTATTGCACGTAACTTAGATAACAGAAAGACAGAAGAGAGAAACGAAAGTATGCAGTTAAGAGCAGGAAATGGGAGAGGGTGACCACACCTACCAATGGTCCAGAGACTTTTTGCAGAAGTATGCTGGCATACTTGGAAGAAAGGAAGCTGTTAAATCTAATAAACATGATGAGGTCATAGCTGAACTCAAATCTAAATTCTAGAAATAAGGTTGTAAGTTTAATGTCACATATCAAAAAGGAATGAGCAAGTTAAAACTCAATTCGCAAACACAAACATAACCTATCTACAATTTCAAAATGTGGAAGAGTAAAAGCAAAATTCAAACACATAAACCTTCATCTGACATGGGATACAAATTAACAAAAGGTTTTTTGTACCATGTTAACTTGAGGTAGTGTTGAACAGCGAGTGATTTAAAAAAAAAAGGATTAATTTGGCCTCAGTTTTCTCTTATAAAACAGCTGGGAACTTCCCATTAATGCAGAGTTGAAAAAAACTAGCCAGTGTATTCAGACGAGGATGTGTCATCTGTACATTGTCTCACATGAATTTGTATAAAAATATCCATCATGCAAATAAATCTGGCCTATTGTGTTAAATGCATCTACATTGATCAGAGTAACTTAGAGCACTGATCATGAGAAGCTCAAACACTTTTGAATGGTGTCCTCTTCTTCCTCTTAACCGAGACACCGACAAAATGAGACTCATGGCTGCCGCTTATTCCAGTCAGTGAATCCAAGGAAAAGCAGAGCTTGGATAGTGCTGTTATTAATCTAAGCCACCAATCTGTAAAGGCTCGCCTAACAGCGAATTATCAGCCAAATTGAAACACAGCTTATGTTCGTATCTTAAAGTGACATCTGTCATTCGGATATGCGGCATATTGAAATTGAGTAATCAGACCTGGAGAGATTTCTGTAGAAAAATGTTACAGAAAAAAAAAAACAGAAAAAAAAACAGGTGGTCATTCAAACATGACCCTGTCCAGTTAGCTTTAACTGTATTAAGATGTACACACAGGACGTGGTTAAGGTTCAGGGTGAGGACCGGGGAGACGTTAGATTGAGGGAAGCTCTGTGGGGTTAGGGTTAGAGGGAGGATCAGAGGGAAGTTTGGGTGAAAGAGGAGCGATGTTAAGGTTAGGAGAGATGGTTTGGAGGGGTAGGATTAGAGGGAGGATTGAGGTCAGGTCAGAATGTGTGAGCGGTGAGGGGGGAGAGAGGGAGACCAGGAGGAGGAGAATAAAAGAAGTGTGTGTGTGTGTGTGTGTGTTACTGGTCCACGGGTGGAGCTCACATCTCCGGCTTGTACGGAGAGTCGGTCAGCCAGGCCATCACCATCTCTGACAGGGCATCAAAGGCAGACGGCGACACACCAGGAGGCTCGGGCCGGGCCGGGGGAGAGTTCTGCTTCAGCCCCGGTGGGGCGCCGCCTGGCCGAACCTATGAGACCACAAGGATAGACCTTTCAGAAAGTGTCGGCCCGGTTGTCTCCATGGGGGTCTCCCTGGTCTCGGTGCTCCGGGGGGGCCGCTGGTGGACCGGGTCTGGGGTCCTCTCTGCCTTCTTCAGATTGCTGGAGAGGGGCCGGTGGTGGCGCCCCCCCCCTTGAGCTTCTGTGCAGTTGCCGTACAAAATTAGAAATATATCCTGTCTGTCTTTACTATCAGTGTCCTGGCGGCCTTCAGTTTTTGCTGCCTGTTTGTGTGTGTCTCTTTCTTTTGTCTGCTTGCAGGTGCTTCTACAGGTTCTCCCCCGGGTTTGTCTGCAGTATTATTTTGCTGTTAGTGTTTGTTAGTTTGTGTGTGTCTCCCCGTAGTGTTTGTTTGCAGGTTCTCCCTCGAGTTTGCCCACGGTGACTACAGGACATCTTTCTACAGATACAGCAGCTGGATGGATGGTTTTGTTGTCTCTCTTTCCTTTTTTTTTCTCTCCTCTCTTCCTGTTTTAGGAATCTCTTTCTTTTTTCCCCTTTCCTGTCCCCCGGTCATGTTTGGCATTAGCCATATTACTTATGTAACAAAAATAAATCCTAAATATATAAAAAAAAAATAAAAAAAGAATGTGTCGGCGAAATATCACCACCGATGTAGCGGTGTGGGACACTCACCTCCACCGGGCCGGGCTCAGAGGTAGAAGTGGAGGGCTCGGGGACAGCAGGGCTCCGGCAAATTCTCCTCTCTGGAGGCTCCTCAGGAAATCTGGAGCTGCTCTCCTCCTCCCTCCTTCTCTGCATGACAGATGACCACCGGCAATAATCCATCAATCAATCAATCAATCAATGTTTATTTATATAGCACTTTACAACAACTGGAGCTGACCCATAGTGCTTTACAGAATAAAATCAGGTCAAACTATCGAAATATACAAAGACAAACACATTGGTGACAGAACCCCGTATTACAGAGATTTTACGTGCAAAAAGCCATTCTGAACAAATCCGTTTTAAGTTGAGCTTTGAACAGTGGCAAGTCAGTAAATTAACGTAACTCAGTGGGCAGAGAGTTCCACAGTTTAGGTCCTGCCACTGCAAAAGAGCGGTCACCCCACTGCTTGCAACTGGACCGTGGGACCTCAAGCAGATGTTGATCAGGAGACCGAAGTGATCTGCTGGGCTTGTGAAACCTCAGAATTTTACTTATATACAAAGGCGCAAGGCCATTAACTGTTGCACCTGAATAAGTAATTGTTGAATAAGTAATGGATCTGCTTCAGCTGGCTGGCTTTGAGTCCTTTCAGACTGTGTTTCGATGTTCATTTTCAGTCAGAATTATTGTTAGACTTCTAACAGGAAGTAGTGCTCACGGCAGTTAATTTGATACACAGAATTTGAATGAAAGGTTTGAATGAATGGATAAAGTATCAACTTCCTTCCAAGTTATATGAAGACAACATCAGTGGTTATGGTGACACAAAAGTCCCATATTTTACCTTTGTGTAGCTCAAGCGGGGCACTCTCCTCCAGTACACGTGGTCTTGGAGGTGAAAGGGCACGTCACACATCTGTTAGAATTCACACAAACCTCAAGATGAGACCAATTTATTCAGCATCAACGCTGTTTATTCAACACTTGATTAAGATGTTCAACTGTATGTATGTGTGAATCGTTGTTTTCCTTTCCACAACAAAAAAACAAAGTATTCAATTAAAATTAGATTTGGATTTTGAACAGCTTGCCAGTCACACAAACACTGAAGTGAACATTCTCTGCTTTTCAAATTGAATGTAAACATTAAAAAACACCAATGGAATTCTATTACATTCAGAGGAGGAACTTAGCCTATCTTTAAACTTGTTAAATATGCTTATATCCATACAGGTAAAGGACTGACAGTTGCCCAGGATTTAATTATTACATAAACATATTGATATGAAAAATGGCATAATCTTTTAAATGTAGGAAACAGAGTATTTCAAAAGTCCACCAAATGATATAATGAAATTTGCCCTGGTAATTGGCTGAGGAGCCAATTTTCAATCTGGAAAGAAATTTTTAAACCAAAAAAGAGACTGATATACCTCTTCTTAAACTTTGCCAGAAACATATTAAAACACATTTATCAAACTTAACTGCTAGTTTAACATAGGCCAGTTTGTTAGAAGACTATGTATAATCTTTGTTAACATGCTCTAAAAAATTATTGAAGAAATTAGACTTATTTTATCATACGTTTCCAGTGAAGAAAGACTTCAGATGTCTTGAGGGTTGTTGGTTCCTGTTTGGTTGGTAACTTGATAAGTTTCTTCCAGAAATCGTGAGAGATGTGTCTCTTCCAAAATCTCAGGATGAAAAGGGAATTCTGAAAGGATGTAATCACATAAAAACAGGAGGGTTTCTATAGAAACCAGTGTTATATATCAACAATGCATATCAACTCAGCTTATTCTCGTTGACAGTATTAGTTTTTTTTCAAAAATCAGTACCATGTTTGATTCTAGATTTTTCAAAGCACGTTATTTTTTATGTCAGTAGTGGAATGTGCAATTTCTCTTTCTCGTTACTTTCTAATTCATTTCATTGTGGTATTCAAGGGTCATTAAAAGTTTATGTGGCGGCGTGTAAAGCACATCTGTCAATGCCCTCGACAGCTGTGATAGTTTAACAATTTTGTTTTGTTTTTTAATCTGTTTATAGTAAAATGTGTCCTGCAAAAAAAAAAAAAATCTAAGTATATCTCTTCAACCTCGGCCAATGCTCTGAATATGAAGTGTTGCTGCTCTTGCACAACTGTTGAGAAGAGAAATAGACTTTGTGTGTCTCCCAACCCTCAAGGCACACTGCCCTGCATCTGTCCAAGGTTTTCCCTTGGATGGGACTTCATCAGCCTTCTGTGGAGAAGGCTGAAAGCTCTGAAGCTTAAGCTCACCCCCATTTATTTAAATCAGGCGTGCCATGAGGACCAGGGTTAGAAAAAACAAACTGATGTTTGTCGGACCGAACAGAGAAAAGCAGATGGGTGTAATGAGCCAACACGCCGCCAGGTGGCGATAGCAACCGTAGAGGCCGGCGGAAGCTACTGAAAACCCTCAGCTCTTTGGTATTGAGTTTGTTGACAGTCTAAGCCTGGCAACGTTGGTTGCCAATATGAAGGTGTTTAACAAGCCTGGCGTGGATCTGAGTAACGGGCTGGAGGACGTTCCTGTGTTATGTGAGGACCTAACATTTCCTTCTTTCCAGGTGATTAGAATGCGACCCGTTTGTGTAGCAGAACATGTGTTGTATGCTAACTACTTTCAGTCTGCAACGGAACAGGTGCTCCGAGTCCTTAGGTCAGAGTCGTCCTTTGAATTTTGCTTTTTGTTTTTTACCTGTGTATTTATTTTTGTGGGTGGGCGACCACGCATTGTAGTCCAGGTCAGTTCTCGGATACTTTAGCATGGGAACAGTGTCTTTCGGAAAGACACAAACACTGTGCCCTAACGTTCGTGTGGATATTCGTAATCATATTGTCAGACACTGTGTGTAACTTTTAAAGTTCAATTAAAAAAAAAATAAAACCCAAAAATCTTGCTAGGACCTCATGTTGCGACGAGTCAGGAATAACGTTAATGGGTTTGTGGCTTAGCCAACAGTTTATAGAGACCTCAACTCTGTCAAATGAAATACCGTACTTTACCACTAGGTGGCAGCAAATCATCCCAAAACACACCCTCAGCCTGCAGTGCAGGAAACCAACAACACTACCCCGATGGTTTGACCTACTTCATACCCCTTTTCTCACGACTTCCTTTGCTATTGAATCATGCAGGGATATTTGATATAGACCATCACTGATTCTGGCTAAACTTTGTCTGTTTACATTCCATTGTTATGCACTAGTGTAATGGATAAGGCAGATGAAAGTGTAGCAGGTGCTGAACATTTGGAAATGCGGTTACATAAGCATACAAATATACTTTATTGTCATGGGGAGTTGTTAAAAAAAATCCCCAAAATCTTCCAAACTGGAAGCTTGAAGCAGTATTTGAAAAAACAACGAATATTTTACAGTTGGATTATCAGCCTTCTTTTTCATTACACTTTGGATCATGTAGTAGCTAAGATTGTAACCGACTAATCACAGGACTGCATAGTATTATTTTTATATAATACAGATAAATATCTATCGATCTATCAGTTTCACAGAGGAAAATGTCTCCATTCTGGCCGTATACATGATATCAGCTGCTCTACAGTCCTCAGCTGTTGCTGTCTGACACTTCTGCTTGATGTATTTCCTCTTAGAAATGGACCAGTGAAGCTATGCTAGTGGAAGTGATGCAGAATCTCTTCTGGTTCTTTGAGCCTTCTCCCTGATAACAGAACGGACAGAGTGCCTCAACCCTTTAAAGAGATTGACAGTGAACTCGTCCAGCAACGGAGCATGCCCTCTGTCCATCTGAGATGAGCTTTAGTCCCATGTAGCTCAGAGGCTGGGCCAGGGTCAATTCTTTTATTGACTTTGTCAATGCTATGCTATTATCGAGAGACTTCGATTTTGATAAATGCTCCGTCTTATATCTAATCCTGACACCTGCAACTCATCCGTTGATAGCTGGTTGTAGATTGTATTACATGTTTAATCTATAAACTGACGTAATGTTGCAGTTTTTCTGAAAACCATGAAAATCCTTTTGATGTGTTTGTCAGGTAAAGTTTACATAGTCTTGTATTGTCATTTGGACGAGGTCTAAAGCATCTTGAGGAAGAAATTTCTCCCTTTTCTCGTTTTTCCGGTCGTTTCTCAGTACTGCCCGGACAACATTCAGGGGCCAGGATGCGACGTGGACCCCAGTGAGGTCTCCCTCCCGGGATGCTCCTGCCTGTCCCGGCCCTGCCGCCAGGACGGCTGCCCCTGCCTGCAGACATCCGGCGGGGCCTACGACGACTCGGGCGCGCTGCTGCTCCTCAGCGGGGCCGACTCCGGCTACAGCCCGCCGGTTTTCGAGTGCAATGCCCTCTGCACCTGCGGCGACGCCTGCTCCAACAGGGTGGTGCAGCGGGGGCTGCGGCTCCGCCTGGAGGTCCTCCGCACGGCGGACAGGGGCTGGGGGGTCCGGACTCTGGCGCCCGTCCGGCGGGGGACGTTCGTGTGCGAGTACGCGGGCGAGGTGATCGGCCTGGAGGAGGCCCGGCGCCGACAGCTGGCCCAGGGAGCCCAGGACAGCAATTACATCATCGCCGTGAGGGAGCACGCCGGCGCGAGCCCCGTGGCCGAGACGTTCGTGGACCCGGCCCAGGCGGGAAACGTGGGCCGCTTTCTCAACCACTCGTGCCGGCCCAACCTGGTCATGGTGCCGGTGCGCGTGCACTCCGTCACCCCCAGGCTGGCGCTGTTCGCCAAGCGGGACGTGGACGCCGGGGAGGAGCTGACGTTCGACTACTCGGGCGAACACGGTAACCGGGGACCCGCCGAGCTGCCCAACACGCAGAGCACAGACTCCCCCCAGAGGAAAGCCTGCCACTGCGGCGCCGACACCTGCACCCGATTCCTACCTCTGGATCTGTCTATTCTAGGCTGACTTTTTTGAGATAAGCTTCTAGATTTGGTTAAACGCCTTCTGATTGCAAATGTTCACCTCTCCCAGATCTCTCTTTTGACAGCTATGAGTCTATTTTCACTGAGGCTTTGGGTCGACTCAGCCGCTCATTAAGACCAGGCCACACTCAACACACTGTATGAACACAATCAGCCGGATGAGTCACAACCGCATTCATCCATTTCCTGCGTTGTCCCCGTGATCTTCCCCTGACTCCCCCTCGGTGTGAAAAGATGCGATGAAAACACAAATAAGAGGTTTTATTTATCTCAGCGTGCACACCGAATGACATTCCTGTCTGTTTATCTGTATTCGTCCATTCAGTTTTTCTTGTCTCATCTATCCCAGGCGCAGAAGTCCAGTTTTTTGTCACCACACTTGAATGCGCCATGGTGATAAATGGGGTTTCTTTCCGCAGCACAGCACAAGAGAACATACATGTCCCTGATCAGAAAGAAGAATTCACATATTTAGTAGTAACTATCTGCTTCCACCATAATAACATGTATTTGTTGTTGTCACGTGATAAGCGCCTTTCTTGTAGATATTCTCAGCTTGTCATGGTGCTCTCACCTCAAGAGAGGCGCAGTCCAATTAAAATAGGCCGTGGGGCATAGTTTCTATAGAAAGCCACTGTATTCCCCTGTCAGAGGAGGAGCGAAGGTGTCCCACTTTAGCGTGACCATTCTGAAATCAGGCCTCTCTCTATTCAACCTGCCCCATTTCCAGTCTAGACCCGCTTTCTTCTTATTAATATCCACATCTGGGTTAATTAGGATGGAGACCCATGTTTCATCCAGAAATGAGACCAGTGCTGCAGCCACACTGGAGCAGAGAAGGACTCAGTGGTGGAGGGGACGGGAACCTTCTGCTGATCGGAGACCGCTGTCAAGCCGATTGGTCTTCATGTCAGTCAGCGGAGAGGAGTCTGTCGAATCGGCCCCCATCCTGTGTCCCCTGGAAGCTTTACCTCAGGTTTCTTTCTGTCCACAAAGGGGTTTTTCTCTGCACTCGGTCTGACGTACATTCAGAAATTGAATATTAAACTTAAAGGGACGGACGGTTTTCAAGGCCTAAATGAGAAGATGAATATCTGTTCATGGGTTCTCTGAATTACACTAAGCCCACTAATAAAATCAGGAATAATTTGAATTCATGTGTAGAAAATGTAGGTGACCTTTATAGAAGAGTTGTATGGAGATGATTGAGAATATATTTATATATATATATATGGTGTTGTTATTTTCCCAGCACATTTCGCTGTCCTCAGCCTTTTTGGACAGTTGTGCCCTGTGAAAAATTCGATTCAACAGTGCAGATTTATCATGACTCATGTCATTTTTGAGTCAGATGTCCCTGGAATCCCCATGGCAACCGGCCCTGTGTACGGCGGGCGATTTACTCAGCACACAGCGCTGGTTTCTTCGGAAGTGCGCAAAGACTGATCTCAGATCCCGGCTGTCGAAGAGCAGCACTGCCAACGGACGGCTCCGCTCCAGCGCTGTCACCTAGCAACCAGCAGTTAATCACATGAGGTGAACTTCCCACCAAAATCCACACTCACCCCCCCCCCCCCCCCCCCCCCAACCAAAACACACACATACGCAAGACAGATAACAAAACAAACCAAGGATGCACTGCAGCTCATTGAGCCCGATGTGTCATTTTAAGACTGGAAAACATCTTCATTGTCACATGAGCTGTGTTGTGTGTTTTTGGGGGGCGGGGTTTACTTTGCAAGGTAGCTTAAGTCAAAATGTTGTAATGTGATGTTTTCATTTCACATGTACCAAAGCCCGGGGCCCAGCCGGGCACAGCCCGAAAAGGCAACATGGGTCCCCCGTCCCATGGGTGGTGGGCCCATGGGACGGGCCATAGGGGTCGGGTGCAGTGTGCCCTGGGCGGCGGCCGGAGTCGGGGACCTTGGCGGACTGATCCCCGGCTGCAGAAGCTGGCTCTAGGGACGTGGAACGTCACCTGTCTGGTGGGGAAGGAGCCTGAGCTGGTGTGCGAGGCGGAGAGATTCCGGCTGGACATAGTCGGTCTCGCCTCGGAGCACAGCTCTGGCTCTGGAACCAGCCTTCTCGAGAGGGGTTGGACGCTCTGCTACTCTGGAGTTGCCCCCGGTGAGAGGCGCCGAGCAGGAGTGGGCACCCATCTCGGTGCCTGTACGTTGGGGTTTACCCCAGTAAACGAGAGGGTAGCATCCCTTCGCCTTCGGGTGGGGGGACGGGTCCTGACTGTTGTTTGTGCCTATGCACCTAGCAGCAGTACAGAGTACCCACCCTTTTTGGAGTCCCTAGAGGGGGTACTGGGTGGTGCCCCCTCTGGGGACTCCCTCGTTTTGCTGGGGGACTTCAACGCTCACTTGGGCAACGACAGTGAGACCTGGAGGGGCGTGGTTGGGAGGAATGGCCCCCCCCCAGCTTGAACCCGAGCGGTGTTCTGTTTTTGGACTTCTGTGCTCGAGACGGATTGTCCATAACGAACACCATGTTCAAACATAAGAGTGTCCATATGTGCACCTGGCACCAGGACACTCTAGGCCGCAGCTCAATGATCGACTTCGTCGTCGTTTCAGCTGATCTGCGGCCGCATGTTTTGGACACTCAGGTCAAGAGGGGGGCGGAGCTTTCCACTGACCACTACCTGGTGGTGAGTTGGCTCCGATGGTGGGGGAGGATGCCGGTGAGACCCGGGAGGCCCAAACGTGTTGTGAGGGTCTGCTGGGAGCGCCTGGCGGAGTCCCCTGTTAGGCGGAGCTTTAACTCCCACCTCCGGGAGAGCTTCAAGCACGTTCCGAGGGAGGCGGGGGACATTGAGTCCGAATGGGCCGTGTTCCGCGCCTCCATCAATGACGCGGCCTCTCGAAGCTGCGGTCGCAGGGCTGTCGGTGCCTGTCGTGGCGGCAACCCTCGAACCCGCTGGTGGACACCGGCGGTGAGGGATGCCGTCAGGCTGAAGAAGGAGTCCTATCGGGCCTTTTTGGCCTGTGGGACTCCGGAGGCAGCCGATGGGTACAGGCAGTCCAAGCGACATGTGGCTCGGGTGGTCGCCGAGGCAAAAACCCGGGCGTGGGAGGAGTTTGGGGAGGCCATGGTCGGAGCGGACGTCCTTCCCCAAGTGGAGGAGTTCAAGTATCTCGGGGTCTTGTTCGCGAATGGGGGTAGGGAGCGTGAGATCGATAGGCGGATCGGTGCGGCGTCTGCAGTAATGCAGTAATGCCAGTTGAGGTGGCTCGGGCATCTATTCAGGATGCCTCCTGGTCGCCTCCCTGGGGAGGTGTTCCTGGCTCGTCCCACCGGGAGAAGGCCCAGAGGAAGACCCAGGACCCGCTGGAGGGACTATGTGTCCCGGCTGGCCTGGGAACGCCTCGGGATCCCCCCGGAGGAGCTGGCTGAAGTGGCCGGGGAGAGGGAAGCCTGGGTTTCCCTGCTCCGGCTGCTGCCCCCGAGACCCGACTTTGGATAAGCGGGGGACAATGGATGGATGGATGGATGGATGGGTTTACTTTGCAAGGTAGCTTAAGTCAAAATGTTGTAATGTGATGTTTTCATTTCACATGTACCAAAGCAATCCACCCTTGCTTCTTGTCCTCAAGATGTCTGTAGAAATTGAATTCAC
Source organism: Menidia beryllina (assembly GCA_013363375.1). Taxonomy (NCBI): domain Eukaryota; kingdom Metazoa; phylum Chordata; class Actinopteri; order Atheriniformes; family Atherinopsidae; genus Menidia; species Menidia beryllina. The sequence continues at coordinate 1,518,372 of JABUIW010000205.1, forward strand.
CAAAAGTTGAAAAAAATCCTTAAAAGAAACAAATGAATGAATGAGTTTACTGTGCGAGGACGCCATAAATTCTGCATGTCTATACACAAACACATGGATGGATTTTACAGTTAGAACTGTATTTGGTATTAATACATTTTACGCAAATACTGAGCTTTGTTTCTCCTTTTTTGATGATTGCACGAAACTGAAATGTTAAGGAGTATTAAAATCTCACAAAAATCCATCTGCACTGAAGGATTTTTTAAAATTCTATTGAAACTGCTGTCATGAAAATGCAATAATGTTCATTCACCATCCGAGGTCCAGCTGAAAACACCCCCTCCTGTTGTCCTCTCCTATGCACTATCGCTGACCTTGTTGGGAAACGGCATTGTTCAAGTTAAGATCGTTCAAAAAAAGGTGTAAAGTCTGGTCACCCTTAAAGCGAGCTGTGATGTGAGCCAGCATCAGTCGGTCGGCAGTGGTTTTAAAACACTCTCCAAAAACCTAATCGGGCACTTTGTGATCTTTTCATGTTGTTTCAGTGAAAATCTTTTTCTCCCTGGCCTTCATTTTTGCCTCAACTCGACAACAAACTGAGCTGCCATGCTTCTTTTATGATAAGTGGACCTTTCTTTGAAGAAAATAAATTAAACACAGACAACTTTGAGAGTGTTCCTCCTATTATTACTTCTGACATGAAATAAAATATAAAATGTTGATTATCGGGCTTGATCGTTCAAAAGGAGGATAGAGGTATTCATAAAAGTGAAAACTGCCTCAGGTCGCTGACATAAGCCGCTCACACCTGGCCTCCTTTTACGGATATTCCTCCCAGACTCCAGTTAGAATGACTTTGCTTTTATGCCCTCCCTTAAAAGTATTCCCCAGTGTGTGCTTATCGACATATTAAAGAAAGGGCGGAGGCACCTGTCTTCTGCATTTTAAGAATCTGAGCAGTTCAGATAAGATGAGCAAAACCACTCAAAGTCAAGCCGACATACAGAGGTAAACTGAATAGCTATTTCAGAAAACCAAGAACAATAAAGGAAGCAACATCAAGCAGCATCTGTTCGAATATTGCAGACATTTGCTTCCATTTTCTTGTCATTTGTATTCGTTTATCAGGCAACGATAAGCTGCCCCTTGATTAGGACCGGCACGCATCCCCCCGACATAAAGAGCGAGACTATTACGGGGAGACTGACCAGCAGAGAAATTACAAGTGGCAGCCCATTCGTTCAGAACTGGAGCACCTCTCTTATGAGGGAGCAGATGTCTTCGCCTGAAATCCTGCAGCCAAATCGAGAGAGGGGAGGGGAAACATGACAGCTGTGATGGGGGCCTCAGCTGGCAAAAGCATTTTGGACTCATTTTTTTAAAACATTTCCCCCAGCTCTGTTGTGATATTGGCAGGTTCCCCTTTGCAGGCCTTCAGGCCCGATCGGTGGTGAATGAAATTTGTGAAAGCGAGTGGAAATCCTGCTACATCCATTATTCAGAAGTAGTTAACCTCATAAAGGAAATGTGCCTAAATAGTCATGATTATTTAAATCAGATATATCCTTTTAAAGGAAACGGTTCGGGACATTTGAGTGCTTTTTCTCTGTGTTTTGTCCACTAACAAAACAGCGTTCGATTCGGATACTCACTGGCCCACCATCAAAGTACAGCCTCTCCAAACAAGTGGAGCCATATTTGACTGTGACTCACTCGGCGGGCTGGATTTGACATTTTGTTTTTTCGGTCTGATGTAACGGTGGGGTGAAAGATGCGGCTTGCAGTTTCACTTCGGCAGAAACCTTCCCCTCCCAGCACAGATGTGGGGTTAAATTTGGCCCCGGGGACACCTGTGCGACACCAGGCAGGAAGTTCTGGAGGGCGAGACGCGCCTGCACATGTGATCGTGTGCGTTACAGAGCTTTAAAGTCACATCTTTTTACCTCTGCCTTTTGATGGCTGCTGAGCAGAACCTATAGGCATTTCTTAAAAGATCTGAACAGCAGAATTTAATAGAGATCTGATGTTTTCCTTTGGCATACTTAGTGGGCTATCGTCCGTGGCAGAAAAAGGGTAAACTGAATGAGGTAACGATGTACTCCTCCAGTGAAAGTGAGGCCCGGGAGTCCTTCCTCCCCTCTTATCCTAATGGATTACTCAGCCTTAAAGCAGCTTACGGGACATATTACAGAACAGGTGACTTGAGGCCGCTGCCTCCTCGGGATGTAGTTTCCCTTCACCGGCGTGAGCTCAAACAGGAAAGCATCCAAAGAGCAACAAACCGTGCACAAAACTTCTGCCCTCACGCCCGGCAAATCAGACCGGCTGAATCATTTGTCCTGCTGATTATGCCGTAACCAAGGGGACGGGGAGAAGGGAACCTCTGCTCTGAAAGTTGCATCTTTCAGTCTGTGGAATTGCTTTTAGATATCGCATCCATCTGAATGAAATGCAAAAGAGAAGATTTTTTTTAAAAAGGCCCAAACTTATTTTTCAAAGTTAAAAGACAAAACGGCCAGGCCTAATTAGAATATCTCTGCAGCTGGTCTAATCAGACTTTTCCACTGGGGATGCGTGGAGCCATTAAACCGGCATAATTGTCTTTTTATTTTTAGTGAAGTAGATCTCTGTGTCATGCCAGGGTGCCCCCGTTCACGGAGGCGAGGAACTAGAGGGATCTCTGTTTTTTTCGTGCTGGCCTCACGCAGGATGATCCTGCTGTTTGTTTTTCCCGTTTTGCTACTCTAAGCCATCAGCTGAAGCCAGCAGATGAAGAAGAGGAAGCCTCTTTGAACTTCTTACCTTTCTGGGGAGGGGCTGGAGACAATATGACTTTTCTGTGGTTGTGTCTCATTGTGTGCGTGTGTGTATGTGTCAGAGAGAGAAAGAGATACCTTGGTACCATGAAATGGTGAATTGTATTGTAGTCCCAGTTTGAATATGGCTTTTGTTGATTTTGTTTGGACATCAGTAGATTAGTTTTAGTCCAGTCCTTTGATTTGGATATTCTCAGAAGAAGTTTTTGTCTTAAGCCTCTGAGAATTGATCATTCAAATATAGAAAAAGGCCCCAAACTCAACAACCAGTTTTGTGTCTAAACACAGAAGGCAACTTGACAAAGGATGATTTTATGTTACCTATTGCAAAGATTTGTCCCCATTTTGTAGTAGCACGTGCAGACAGTATCTAAGAAGGCACATTGTGACATTTTGAGAATATTTTTGCATCTAGATGGTCATTTCAAAAGGCATGCTAACACGTTGCGCAGTGTGTGCTCACAAGATTTGAGGAAAATGGAGGACAACAGAAGAATTGACAGGTAGGAAATAAAAATGAATGCAGATTAACGATGTCTGAAAGAGATGGCCACAAGGAATAAGAAAAATCTCTCATCTGGTCTTTCACCTGATCCATCTTTTTTAAGCAGAGTGGAATCATCTTGAGAGGAAAACAGAGGGCAGCTATACTCTAAAGAAGAGCTTTGGGATGTCCTTCTAACTATTCCTGAAGACTAATTAAAGAAAGGACAAGATGGCTTGACCAAAAGGATTGAGACGGTTGTAGAATAAAGGTGGTCATACCAAAATCTTACCCTTAAAACCCATTTGAATTGTTTAAAGTGCTTTTTATGCTATATGTCTGTCTTAATCAATCACTTGCCTATTTGACATATCCAGCCTGAAGATGTGGTCCCTTCATTCAACACGTAGTTTGTATGGTGATGCCCACCACTGGTAAATATGGTAAATGTAAAATCAATGTGTCGTAGTTCTCCCAAATTATTGACTTTTACAAAGTACCATTTCTATCGATACTATAACTGACTGGATTGAATAAAATTGTAAAGATTTAAGAAAGTCGACTTTTCAGTTGACATGACTTATGTTGTGCTTTGAAGATTTTTGCGTTACAGAAATCCACTGTATCGCATTGTTGCGTGCTGATCTTGAGTAAACCAAAAAGTAGTTGCAAAGTTAAAAGAAGTTCATTCCGTATTCCTTATTTGGCTTTAAATTGCCTACAATCCATTATCTATGAGTCTTAATCCCTGCGGCGTTGTGTCTTGAGTGGTTTGCTGTCCCAGATCTACAGCAGCAGTCAGTCACAGCCAGTCTCCTTTTAACAAGACCCCACTTGATCAGGACAAGGCAACTTGCCTTGTTATACAATTTCTGCCACATTTCATGGAAATGAGGATTAGTTTTGCAGACCCGGCCCACGCGGAGGAATATCCGTGCCTCAGACAAGACAAACTTTCAACCGCCGTGCCCACATGGAGCTCCAGTCTAAAGCCTGGGTCTACACATGAGAATACTCCAGCTCACGCACAATGACGAATCTCACAGTCCGAGCTCCTACACACACACGGCCCGCTGCGTTCTGGCTTCCCACTGTTTCTGGAGAACTCTGCGCATGCAGATGTTGCACTCTCGAGCGGCGTTTCTGCGTCGCACTGCGTCGCCTCCCGCCTCCCACCAGGCCCGTGCTCCCGCCCATGACCCCTCACAGAACACCAGAAATCAATCCGTCTTCACGCCTATCTAAAGCAACAGCTGGCTGTGCTCGTGCCTCATGTGGGGAAACAGCAGCATGTTCCACTTCATATCAGTGCAGGGCAATGGGATAAAACACAAAAAAGCTGAGAGCAAAGGCTAACCAAACTGCTTTGCAAACCATTCCTAACATACTTCTATTTTTTTGTTGTTGTTGTTGCAATTCTTAATAATAGCAGCACTCTTATATTTATAATCCTTTTTTTTCTGTCTGGAAGTCTGTGGTCTGTACACTGTATCCATGACAACTGAGCACTCGGTGATTTGTATTCAACTTGATTTTATGTCAGAGCCTGAAAAAGCAGGTTAGCCTTGTGGTATCATGACTCACGCGTCAGACTGATGGCCACAGGTGACAAAACACCCATCTTTAATCTTCTCTACATATTGTGTTTGCGGGATTTGTTATATGACCTGTTAAATTCTGGTAATTGAATGACTGCATAGCCACTGTAAAGGAAAAGAGCCTTTGACATCACAGGCATGCTTTGTGTACCCTGTATTTTATGTCAGCTGCAGGAGAGTGGAGTGTTAGAATGTGAATCACAGAGCTGAATATCTTTCGTGCTTTTCTGTTTTTTTTCGGCCTTGAAGTACCCTGCATCACGGCAAAATGCAGTGATTTACATCTCAAAGACCACATTGTGCAAAGCGAAAAAGCAGACGCGGAATGCAGAAGCAGAGACAAAGTGCTTTGTTTTTATTTTATGGTAATATCCTCTTGTCTTTCACCACTCTTGCTTTCGCCCGACATCACGCAGCCAGAAACCTCATTAAGAGCTAATCAGTGGGTTTGCTTAATGCCACTAGGGCTATCTTATGGATGAAAGTGCTCTTTTGCTCCCCGTGCGTCGCATTTTCTCTCATTCATCTGCAATTATAGATCATTATGAGTAATCAACACTTCACACATTATATTTCGTGTCTTAGAATACTAATGAATGTCTCAACTGCAGTTAGTGACTTTATTTTCCAATAACTAAACACAATCTTGTGGGGGTACAGCCTGCAAGGATCAACCGAAAATAAACAAAACGCCATTCACGGTGAATTTTCCATGAATCTTTTACTTTAAAATAAAGAAAAATGTTAGAATACTTTAAGGCCCAGCAGTATACGACACAGAGGAAGTGTGCACTGACAAAGATTTGAGATGTATTTCAAACCCTGGCAGGAATCTGACTGGCAGTGGTCAAATCAGTGTTTCTGACAGGACACTGCTCTCACCACCGATGTCTTTTTCTCGTGTGCTTTCACACTTTGACGTGCACAGCGTGAGCCTCCTCTTTGAAAGGAGGAACGCATGCTTCTGTTTCTGGCATTACATTCATAAAACAATGTCCACACACATCCATTGAGGTGATCGATAATGAGACATGCAAACCCTGAGCTTGATTTTATGGAGCTAGGAATTTTTGCTCAGATTAAATGAAAAATATTCATGGTTTCCGACCACAAGTGCTGATGACTGGTGAATGAACCAAGCTGATAAGAAATCCTTTTTACATTACAACTTCTAACACAAATGCAAATGCTCTCTCATCTGCTTGCCAACTTTTTAAATTGTTCCTTTCAGAATGGAAGTAACTATTGTAATATAATAAGGTCACCTGCTTCTACTGGAAGGATAAAGAGAAAAAAAATCCCCACGGGAGATGATGGTGATGCGTGAAGAACTACATTACCCAGAGAGCTCTGCGTCTGTATAAATAGTAACGAAATGGGCGTTCCCGCGGTGACATGTGGAGGAGGTAAGAAGAGGATTGTTGCCGAGGACACATTCAGCTGTGAGAGATAACACCGCTCATGCTCCTCTTACCTGGAGTTTCATTGCCATGGACTTAACCGAGGATAGCGCTGTGGAAATTATCCCGTGCTGACCCACTTCTTCCTCCGTTCCTGTCTCTCGCTGATTTTTTTTTTCTTTTTTTTTTGTGGACGCCTTCCCTGATATCTGTCAGGTAATTTCCAGTTGTTTCCTAGCTAGCGCATTATTTAAAAAAATAAAATAAATAAATTTACTTGTTCGCGGAGACACGAGCATCCTTGTTAAGGAAGTGGCCCACGCGCTCATTTGCTTCTGTTGTTTGCTGCAGCTCGCGCTGAGAAAAAAAAAAACGAATAAAAACAAGGCCACTTGACAGTTAATGTTGCATGTGGTTCTCTTTTTGCCTTTGTGTGTACGTTTAGCAACTCTAGCGACAGCTCGAAGCGGCTGGAGGAGCTTAATATGTCAGTTCCACCAAATGTTTTGGCCTTTTTTTCCGAGCCGGAGCTCAAAGTTCAGGTCGGTGGTCAGTGCGGTCGGGATGTCACACATTATGTGTTGAATGCAGTTGGTGTAAGTTGTCTATGTCGTTGTGAAATAGTGACAAAATGGAGTTTCAGTGTTTTTTATTAACAAAAAAAGCCCTATCTAAAACAAACAAACAAAGACAGACCATATAAACCCATTGAACCTCTCTAGAACAAGTGTTGGCTTCTTTGCACAAACTGGTCACCCACATTTTATATGTATTGGTTTCCCGGAGTTACCAGTATCGTCCAAATTCGTTTTGTCCTCCTCTTGTGGTTTTATTGTTCGGTTTCAGATGATTTTCAGGTATTTAACGCACCTAGGTTGATGCATTTAGCCCCCCTTTCTCTGCTAAATTTGAAGTAAAATGGAGCATGACAGAGGAAATAGATGCTTTAGTAAAAGAGTGATTGGTCCTCCAGGCTAGTTAATGTCAAGTAGATCAATGATTATATGTTTGATGACGGGATAGACAATTACGGAGACTGTACCCAACTGAATGCCAACAAGAAGACCTCACAAGAAGACTTCACTTGTGTAAATGTATTGTAGTCTGCTATTTACTGTCTCTTTATCCAATTTTCTGTCAGTTACATCTTCACATGGGTCACTCATTTACGTTGGAACTTGTCATTTGACCGCTATCTGCCTCGTTCTATAAAAACTCTGAAGAGCTGTCATCGTTTTAAAATGTGTGTTTGTTTGTTTGTTTTTTTATATCAGGTGCAGACAAACCAGAGAAAACATGTCGGACAAAATGTCAAGTTTCCTCCATATAGGGGACATCTGCTCCCTGTATGCAGAGGGCACCACCAGTGGATTTATCAGCACTTTGGGGTAAGTTGGCTGTTTAAAAAAAAAAAAAAAGAAGTATATTTATTTGTTTATTATTTGGAAGTTTTTTTGCATCAACTGCCTCTCATATTGGACAATTGGACATTGGAGAATGTTGGATGAGAGCAAAATCCACCCCAGTAAGGTGATGATTTAATGAGATGGTTATGAAGAAGTTTTAGTAACAAAGCTAGGATTCTGACATGATTACATATAATGTAAATGTTGAAAAACGTCCATTGAGACACAAACTCATGCCTCGTCGTATTTCAGTCATTTCACTGGAAAGATAAGTCGTTTGCACAGTTCAAGAACTTTTTCAACTTTTCTCTGGTACATTTTTGTTTTGTAAAAAAAAGAAAGAAGAAAAAAAAGGACAAGTGAAGAAAATGGGATTAGGACAAACCACTCCGGGCCCTTTTAGGTTTTGAATCCAAGGAAAAAACAGAAAAGATACACCTCTGGCGGTTATGGCTGCCTTATCTGTGGGACAGATCTTGGTCAGATGTCTAGTTTTTTCTGAAATCAGATGTTTGTCTTATCGGTGAATATACGGCAGCATTCCAAGCCTCTCTCTTGATAAGGGTGTCTGTATTTTGGGGAAATTCTGGCTGCTTTCCCTCTCTACCCTTTTTGTCCGCCTTGATTTATTTTCTGCCGTCTGGTTACATATGCAGGGCGCAATTTGTTTAAGTAGTTGACATCTCCCCTCCTCTCTAATTGTACGTAGCCGTTTGAAAGCACGTCTCATCCTGGGAGAAGGGAACAGATCTCGAGATGTAATTGACAGTCGCAGACATAGCGGAGAGGCTAAAAGTAGAGCGGAGGGTGATCACGGATGTGAGGGTCCATGTCACGCGTATCTGACGTGTTTGGCTGTGTACTCTGTTTTTTTTTTTGCCCCACAGAGATGATTTATTTCTCTTTTCTCATGGTGAAAATGACCTCAGCGTCCATAGATTGTCTTCCCCCTCTTCTTAAGTGCTTCAATTTTAATTTTCCTCCATCTTGCGGCGTCATCGTTCTAGCACAGAACACTCCCCCCAAAAAAACCCATCTCCGATGCCATGCTTTCGCAGTTTTGTGTTTTGCGTCATCAACCATGGCAACAAAAGTGTGCATAGCTTAGTAGCTTTGAGGAACTGCCACCATGACAGTGCTCTTTTTTAAAATATTATTTTTTGTAAATCTCTTTTCCCTGTCCTGTGTTCTTATGCTAAATAATCCCCCCTCCCCCTGTCCCTTCCCCATCACCCACTACTGGTGTGTGTGTGTGTGTGTGCTCTCTGCAAAAGAGAGGAGCTTGAAGGACGTGCCTAAAAATAGCATCATCGTATCTCTGTGTGTGCTGTTTGCTGAATGTGACCCCCCCACCCCTCGAGAGAATGAAGCATCCACCTGGAGCTCAGCTGGCACAGGGAAAGAGAGGTGGGCTGGCAGCTCGATGTCACAGCAGAGCGTCTCATCTTGACCTTGGGTGTCAGCGGCTTTTAAAACGCCCGTTCTGGTCTCGGACCGGGCCTCGCCGTCCTGTTCAGAAAAACCCGGCTCCTCTGGTGGCTATAAAAAGATGCAACCAATCTGAACCGCTCGAGCACAGGGGGGGGGGGCAAAATCTGTCGCCCGCCTCTTGAGATGGTGCATCCTGCAGAGGTGTTTAATTTTTGCTGAGCGAGTTGTTCCACAGCATCCCAAGAGGGCTCCCCCTAATTTTACCCAAAAGCCATCTGTAGACCACTGAAGTCCCACCTACAATATCCTCAAATGAAGGGGGGGGTCTAGAAAGCAGACATTTTTTTATCAATGAATCTAAATATAGACTTGGCTGAAGGAGGCCTCAGTTTGTCTCAGGATTGTGATGCAGGAAGTTTAGGACAAATCCTGCAAAAGACGGAGAAGTTGGCATCGAATGGCCGTTTTCAGGTCACATGACTGTCAAATGGCTGTTTTTTTGTTGTTTTTTTTTTTCCTCAAACCAAGCACGGTAACTTTGATGCAAACTTTAAATCACAGGAAATGAATGAAAAGGAGCTGGAATTGTTTTCTTAATTGTTTGCTTAATTTGCAGACTGTTTTCTCTAAGCTGTCAACCATCTGAAGAGTTACAACAGGCTCCATGTTGTCGCCATACTTAATTAAACAACGCAAGGCTTTTTTTCCCTCTTTTTTTTGTAGGTTTGGTTGTTAACTTATTGACTGCCAGAGTTTTTTGAGCATTTTGACTGATTTTTCAAGAGCCGCAGAATAATTTGTGCTATGACTATGTAAACACCGAGCACACCAAAAGAAAGAGTAGACTCTCTTCTTTCATCAGGAAAAAAAATTTGTTTCTACCTTATTCCGTTCTTCCTAGACTTGCGTCTCACCAGCGACATGTTCTCTCATAGCGAACCGTTACCTTTTTCTTATTTGCCTACAATCTATGCTCATCTCCCATCAAAAGTGGCACTGCCACCTAGAGGGTCAATTTGTTAGTACATACTCTGTATAGAAGCCTGATATTTACGGACAAGCTTTAGCAGATCGTCCCCCAAGCCACTCTCGTTGAAAAACATAAAAGACGTCTATAGACGTCTTTTATGTTTTTCCAATGAGTTAAACACGCAATATGAGACAGGTGATGGGCATCCAGTTTTGGGCTTTTCTTTATTACCTTCTCAGCATGCTCAGCTGGACTCCACTCCACTTTTTTTTTTTTTTTTTTTTTTTTTTTTTTTTTTTCTGCATTCCTTTAGGCGTTGTTTACAGTTTTAGCACCTTTGCCCAGGTTCCAAGCAGGCTGAGTTCGACTGATGGCTGACCGCTGGCTGCCGATTGGTCAGAGAGTCCCCTAACTGGCTGAGTCAATGTCGTAATATCCATCGTTATTGTCTAATGCTTGTGAAGGAAATCGCGGGTCGCTCAGCCAGTCTTTCTGTTAGAATCTCATTATCGTCATGGTACACCGCCAAAGCCAAGTCGTGGCGAGGCGAGCAAAGCCTATTGGGTACTAATGGAAAACCCCCGTCGGTTTTTGGTCTGGGGGTGTTACAGATGTGTTGATCTGTTGTCTTATGTAAATTACAGGGATTCCCCTTGAATTCCTCAACACTGTAGGCCTATTGCATTTTAGTTCCTATTGCATTTTAGTTCCTTTTCTCTCGCTTTGAATTGAGATGCTAGCAAGAACAATGGCACTAAAAATAATTTCTTCTGCCATTTTGAAGTGTGGTGCGTCGCTTTTATTCTTGTGAATATAAAGATTAGGGTTGGAGTTTACTTTACTCCTTTGCATTGCAGTATGACTGCCAAAGCACAACTCTAATAAAAGAAAATATCAGCAGCATCCAAAAATGCTAAAGGCACACAGGCCTCCTTTAAATGAAAACAGCAGTGGTTCCCTATGTGGGGAGTTCAGAGGTCCCTATCTGATAGCCCCAACAATGAACAGTCATCATTGGTAATGCTAAACCACTTAGGTGGACAGAACAATTATTTCTCAAAGAAGATGACATATGGTACTTACAGACAGACAGATGGTACTTAGCCACTGAAGTTCCATAAGAACGAAAAGGATCTCAAGACCAGGATGCGGATTCCTTCAGAAAATGGCAAAACCTGAATCTATTTAGGCACATCTGAGGAGACTTAACCGGAAAACAGGCTTGTTTTGTGGAGGATCATTTCCATGAGTTATAGCCGTTTTTATATTAGTAAATCAGCCACGCATATCAACAAGCCATTTAACCTTTATCAGTGATGGTACCTGCGTGGAAATAAATTGGAGCAAAATGGGGGCACTCAAGTGCAGTTGTTTGAAATATATAAGATGTGACCATTCTAACATTATTGTATTTCTATATATGTATTATGCAAGCCTGTATCAAAGCGGCAGATGTTTGGAGCTTTAGCCATTCATGAGTGGGGGAAAAAATAGGACTCATGCAGTCTGAGTAGCTGAATTGTAAATGGGAAGGATCTTAATGGGTGAGCCTAGTAAAATAGACTAGACTTAGACTTCCTTTATTGTCATTGTCAAAAACACGAGGTGAACTTGAACAACGAAATGTGATGGATTTATGTTTCTGATTAACTCTGACAGTGTGCCGGTGGATGGGTTGGCGTTTAAAACCCAGTCAGATTACACCTTCATGGCAAATGAACTTTAAATCTGCATGTCTGAAGCTGGTCTGGACATAGTCCAGTGGTTGGATTCATACTTGTTTGACCCTGCAACTTTTAAATGACTTGTGTCCCAGCTAATGTCTTAGCTCTGTTGCTCTACTGTGAAAATTATAGATAGATAGATAAATACTTTATTAATCCTAAGGGAAATGAAAAGTATTCAGCAGCTACATAGATGCACAAAAGCAGGTTTGTATGCGATACAAAACCTCTAGTAGCAACATAGAACCCAACGGTGTATCCAAGTATAAGAGACTAAATATAAAGTGTGCAACGTGCACAGGTTTGATATGAATGCAAATATGGGTTTAATCATGATCCATGTAATTGGTTTAAGATAAGGGAGTAATGATGTTTTATAGCTTAAACAGGAAGAGAAGAGACAACTTTTGTGATAGTATATGAAAGGTGTGTGGTGTGTAGAAAAAAAGAAAAGAAAGAAGGAACAATGTTTTAAATGAGCCTTCTGTCCGAAGGCCCTAAAATCCAGTTGTTGAGGAGTCCACAAAGGTCCCTACTTTACAGGTGACGTATCAGCGCAGTTAATGTTTTCCGGCTAAGTCCATCCTCTTTATTCCTAGTTCTGAGGGATCTCTAATTTAAAGAATGATGTCAGTTCAGAAAATTCTGTCTCCATTAGAAAGAAAGTGGCCCACAAGGCAAGCTGCAATTGAGGGTGGGTTTTATGTGTGGTTGACAAGGCTTCACTCTGCGGGCGAGCATTATTAGCTCTCAGCTGCACCACTCACCACTTTGATTTGATTGGATAATTGATTCTTAGCACAGGGGTTTTTTATTTTCTTATTCTATTTTGTTTTTTAAGGTTTCTTCTCTCATTTTGTTCTCAGGTTTTGCCCTGGGAAAGAAAAGCCATAATAACCTAACCTGTTTTTAGAAAAATGAAGGTTTCTGTTAACTAATAATCAATCTGTTAAAGAAACAAAGCATCTGAAAATCCTCTGAAACTCTTGGAGCAGCATTTAAAAAAAAAAAAGTTTTTCAATTAAACAGCTTTGCGTGATTGAAATGGGCAGAAGAACGGGTCATTTTAACCTCAAATATCGAGAGAATCACTTTTTCACTGTTGAAACCTTTTTTGTTTTAGTAGCTTTGTTTAAGGCTCCAAAGTCTGTAAAGTTTGCCCTGTGCTGTGTGACTGTCTCATTCTAATGGTGGCTCTGTCTCCAGACTTGTGGATGACCGCTGCGTGGTACAGCCAGATGCGGGCGACCTCAACAACCCACCCAAGAAATTCCGAGGTAAGGCCTCACACAAGTGACTCATTGATGCCATTCAAATCCGCGCCACTCGAGCCTCTTTTTGGCTTTTTATATTCAAGAATATTCTGCCAGACCATACAATTAGTTTTTTTTTTGGTTTATTTTTTCCCCTTCTTGCTGTTAGATCTTTACCTAAAAGCCACTTGGAGGCTGGGCCCTTTTGGTAGATAAGCTCCCGTTTGTTTTTTAGAACAGAATATCTTGGGATTGTTGAGCTTTCTGAAAAACTCTGGAGCTATTAGCTCTTTGCTCCATCTGCTGGTTCGGCTGTTCGACAGTGCTCTCACACCTTATTTGTGTACAAAAACGTGTTCCGTTGTTTCACAATCAGAAGATGCGAGGAGCACTTAAGGAAGGCTCCCTTTTGATGTATGAAATATTTGAACGACTGTGTGGTTCCATAATTTGGTTGGAAAGCTCTTGCTTTCAGATGCTTCTTCCTTGGAAAGGTTGTGATCCTATAACGGTTAGAGAAAGCTTCTTAATTAATTGGATGGATGTGGAGTGTATCCATTAGATTACACAAACAACGCTAAGAGATCCATTATTGGCCGCACACGGCAAAATAGGACAATTAGCCTGCAAATGCAACGCTTTTCAGATGATAATGTTGCATACTGAATATCCAGTAAATCCTATTCCCAAGAAATATGTTAGCGAACGTAGTCTGATTAATAAATAAACGAATAAATACATGAATTGTATCCTTAACCATAAAAAAAGCAGTTGTACATATCTGCCTCACGTGATTTAGAATGACATTCTCCCCCCATGTGTTTGTTACTTCCTCATCATATGACTAATGAGAATATAATGAGATGTGATATGAGAATATTCAGGTTATAAGAATTATAGAATTTCACTGAGAACCTGAACAGTTTTTTTTCTGACGCAAACATCAGTCAAGTAGTGCAGCTGATAATCTATTTAAGGGCACATTTTAATATGCAACCTCAATTCAGCAACAGAACACTCCCACGTGTTTTTGGCAGGTTTTTACAGCGGGTATTACCAAATTATTCAGAGGTGAAATGATTCAATTACAAAATGAATAGAAATGCTAAAGGGCAAGCACAAGGGTAGAATATGAATATAAGAAGAATAACACTTTATATTGACCTTTTTAATTATATTACACCCAGTTATGCCAAAGTGGCTTTATTTGATCTTTAAAATCTTTTTTTTTTGTTCAATATCTTTTTTCTGTAAAGCAGTGTCACAGACAGCTCTGGCCACAGTTTCATTATGGAAAAATTTGGGCTTTTATTGTTTGTTTGAAAAACCCGATTTAGTCTGTGGTGGAAATTTGGGCCAGGTGTCGAGTCATAAACTTATGAACTCGCTTATGATGGAGTAAGTTGGTAGCAATCAATGCTAAAGCAATCAATGCTTGTGGGCGAAGTAGTAGCCAATTTTTCTTTTCTTTACATTCTGGCACGGCATAGCAAATATTCGGACACTAACTAGTAGTGTCATCTATTCCAAAAAGTAATCCAGTCTCATTCATTTCTAGCTAACTAACTGGTGTCTAGAGGAGGTGTGTGTCGCAACATAGCTTTAAAACCCTGCGAACAAAGGCGAATCAGAAATACTAAACATAGTTTAATTGGATTTATGCTCACCGGTACTCATTATTTAGGTTAAGTTTGTCAGTTTGTTTATTACCTCCTCCTTTGAATGAGTTTGAATAATTTGAATGAGTCTTTATTAAAAAGGGAATTTGTATAGCTTGCAGTATATGTTATAAATAAAGATCCACGCTTGGTGTATATACAGAATATATATTTGAATATCAAACGGCTGACAAACATTGAAGGAAAGTTCAAGCGTAACAGAAGTAGAAAGAGCGAGCAGTTCAAAATTTCTCCTGACAACTCATCCGAGGTCCAAGCTTCTCCATTCGATCTGCCAGTGGTGCTGCACCCTCCTATGAGAGGAAAAAAAGGAAGAATTTGGCCCACTTACACATTTTTTTCTCCACTCCGTTCCCACCATGTACCCAAAACGTCTCCTCTTACCTCATCTGTGTTTAGGATCTTATCATAATGGATAACTCTGGCTTTGGAAAGCTCTCCAAACAGGTTAAAAAAATGCTCAAAAAACTCCATTAGGGTCTTAAAGCTCAAATTATTACAGCAATTAACCAATTTAACCAGTATCATTACTGTCCCAGGTCTCTTTTTTTTTTGTTATGTTTTGTTTTTTGCTCTGCTCAGACGTGTTGTTGTGAGCATTGCCCCACAGCAGGAACGTTCCGGTCTGAATCACAGTTGAGTCCTTTCTCTTTGCCCCCCCCCTCCACCCTCTCTTGGTACCCCAGATGTCTTTGCCTTTCCAAAAACATGCATGTCGATGTAAACTGAATCTAAATTGAAAGCTTTATTTTTTATATGGATTGGTTCTGAGTGTCATTATTTGTCATTATTTGTTTGATAATTTTATTCATGTACTTATAACGTAAGTCATTATGTATTATATTCACTCAGTATTTTTCACTCGGGTTCCAGATCAATATTGATCATAAATGTCTTGCATGATCAACATGCTCGTCGTTAAGCCCTTACCTCATTAGGTTATTACCGTGTTAATACCGTGTTATTACCATGTTATTACTACGTTATCATCACATTATTACCGTGTTAATGTGCAGTCTGCTCTTCGGTACCAGCAAGAGTTCTGCAGATTCTGAGACATCAGTGTTTTGTGCTTTCCGTGATGCTTAGAAGCACATTGACTTGTGGAACTAAGCCATTCTGATAATATTCAAAGGTGTGTTTTATCACCACACACTGCAGTAACGGGCCGGACGGACTGATGTACATGCTGCTTGGCTTCAGGCTATATCAACCTTTTTTCAACTCTAAACATGATTCACCTTTGCAAACCATGCTTTTAAAAGAACAATTTAGTCTTCATTTTAGCAATTTAAGATGGATAGTCGTTGTGGAGTTGTGTTCAGTCAAGCCAGAGCCCGGATCTCTAGCCTCCTTTGTGAGGCCAGTATTAAAGAGAAGCAGAGTATCAGACTTAACTCCTAACCGCTCTGTTGAGTATTAATAGCCCGCTTAGGCTATTTAAAAAGGCCGTGTTTCAGGGAGCACTATGAACCTCACTCAACTCTTCTGCATTGAGTGGGCTGAAGCTTGGAATTGCGTTTGTGCATGAAACAAAGCATTGACAGATGCATGGAAACTTTGGATAGCTTTGCACTTTCTTTGCTGTCACAGGCTGTTGTGACGGTGTATCACGTGGCCCGACTTCTGAGCTGGCAAGAGATGTTGACTCTGCTATGAGATTTCATGAGTTTTCATGTGCGTAAGCGCACAGTGATATAGTTTAAGTGTCGTCTTTCAGTAAAAAAAAAAGACGTCTGTTTGCCTCGATGGCCATGATGGATTTGAGAAAGTCAATGGGAGAGGGAAAGGTCGCCGTCTGATTGTTGTTAGAGATTCAGGCCAATGCATTACTATCTTTAATCTACTTAAATCTGTTTAAACGACAGACAGAGGACCTGTTGCGCAGTTGCGGGGCTTTTCCACTAGTACCTGCTCGGCCTTACTCGGCTCTACTGGCTTCAGCACAGCTAGGTGGTTTTTAAATTATACATACACAAAACGAGTGCCAGAAAAAAATTAAGGACATCAGGCCAACTGTATACCGACTAAACCTCTGTGTAGGTTCATGCGTTAGGCATATTAATAATGTGGACGATCAGAGAAATTAGGAGCATTTGTTGTTGCTGTCTTATTAAAATGGACATGGGCGCACGTGAAAGGGTCACTATTTGATCATGTGACTCCCAGACCAATGGGGGCACAGCACCAATTATTGGGGCCAGCCCCTAGTGGAAATGCAAAAAGTAGAGGCGTGACACGCAGAGTAGGCGCTAGTGAAAAAGCGCCATTAGAGAAGTTCAAAGTGTGCGCGAGGTGTGATGGGATGCTAAAAGGAGAGGTGTTCTCCGAAGAGATTGTTGAGGGTCCAGAGGGGGTAGCCTGTGGCTCAGCCTTGAACCATGAATCACAACAGCCTGGATTAAGATTACTTTAAGTGGAATGATGGCGGTACCAGATTCAGCTCCTGAGTGGTTGAAAAGATGCTCAACCTTTTGATGGATAATGTAGCCAAACATTTCTGACTCATTTAATTTGGGCAGCCATGAAATTACGTTCTGTAAACACTGTGAGAGGTTCGCTGTGCACGGTGGGAGAGCTGCAAGCATATCGAGTGACTTTTGCAACAGGCGTGCCACATTTCCGTTGTTCGATTAGCTAGCTCTGTTCAGCTAAAACCTTTTTAAAAACATTTAAAATTGTTATGTTGGAAAAAATTACTAGAACTACTTTAATGACCATCTATGAATCCATTTTCTTTGCATCCCCACCCCCTCCCTCTTCCTCATGACCCTAACACAGTGTCCTTGTAAGACTAATTTTCTCCTAGTGCCCCATTTTCTCCACTGGTCCTCAGCTTCCTCTTTTCCTGTCCTCCTTCCTCATCTCAAGGCCCCATGATGGTTAATCCCTTGATGCATTT
The DNA here is from genome assembly GCA_013363375.1 of Menidia beryllina. Taxonomy (NCBI): domain Eukaryota; kingdom Metazoa; phylum Chordata; class Actinopteri; order Atheriniformes; family Atherinopsidae; genus Menidia; species Menidia beryllina. Next base: position 1,536,017 of record JABUIW010000205.1, read on the forward strand.
GCTTTGGCCCCCTTTCTGATCGAGGTAGCCAGAGTGGCTATTTTTATCACTCAGATAAATCCTTGGGTCTCCCCTGCCAGTTAGAACTTAAAACAGATAGAGGAGAGATGGTGCTTACGACAACTGCAAAAACGTGTAGGTTTTAGCCCTGTTTTTGTGGTCTTTATTCGGGTTTTTGTCCGTCAAAGTCTGTATCGGGTGTTCAAAAAGTTGTTGGGGGAAGTCGCCCTCTTTTTGAATTAATCAGCTTCACTTGATTGAAGCCTAGGTTTAATCAGTGGCATCTTCTGTAGCTTTTTTTTAATAGCATACATTTAATGAATGGTAATGTTAATTTACAAGTTTTAGAAAATCGTGATGTTAAGTCACTGGGTATTAAATTGACTTCTGTAAGGCATGAATGTCTCCAGCAGATTTAATGAAAATCTAGCCTGTTGTTCTGATGCCTGGCTGGTCAACTGACCTGCATTCGTTCTTTACACTTGCTCCTGTGGGGAAAAGTTGCTACCATTCCTGCTTGTACCATTAATCTCATACCATATAAAGCAAATCTTGCTCAAGCCCTGGAGATGAGGGTCAAGAACAAACTGTCCAGAGAAGGATGAAATATTTGTACTGTTCCAAAAATAATAAGAATACTGAAAAAGAAAACGACCTCAGGAGTGTATTTGGTGTAATGGATAATGACTTATCTGAGCCCGTTTTAGCTAAATTTGAGTGGCATTTACAGCCAACCCCACGCTGTCGAACTGAATCTGAAACGCTTGTATTTACAGCCCATTTACCCTTGCAGTTAAACGCGTAGTTTGTCATGTTGAAGTAGAACGAATGCCAAACTGTTAGCTTAATTTTCGGTGCTCCTCTGTCTTTGATTAGGGAGCCAGGCATGTATGGAGACCATTTCTTTGGCTAAATAAGTCAAATTGGGCTCTTCTCTTTTACGTGTTAAATTGTTTTTCTTTTTTTGTTTTTCTTTAGACTGCCTTTTCAAGCTGTGCCCTATGAACAGATACTCGGCCCAGAAACAGTTCTGGAAAGCTGCGAAACCTGGAGGCAACAGTACCACAGACACAGTCCTGCTCAACAAACTTCACGTAAGACTAACTCCCCATTTCAAGGAGGCACGATCTGTGCTATCAGGAAGGTATTCAAACATCTTCACATCTGCCTCCCGTTGTGTCCCATCAGCACGCCGCCGACCTCGAAAAGAAGCAGAACGAGTCTGAAAACCGCAAGCTGCTGGGGACCGTCATCCAGTATGGAAATGTCATTCAGGTGTGTTCAGGCTCTGTGAGATAAGGCCCTATCCTTAACAGAGCAGCGTCTATCAGCGGCTGCGGCACCTTTTGCTCGATAATATTAACCACCGTCTTGTTTTCAGCTGGAGGAGTTTTAAATAATTGCCCCCACGTTGCTCTTTTCACATGCATGCTTTGCATTCATATTTGAATTCATGGATTAGAATGGCAAGGATGCGTTCTTTTATACAGGCCTGACTCCAGTGCAGATATTGACAGCTTTTCTTGGACTTTTTTTTTAACTCCTCCGTAATGACAGCAAACTCAACCCCCAGGGAAAGGCCACTTGCATAAGGTTTTCTTGGATATTCATGGAACCTCCAGAGATTAGAGGAGATATGAATTCCCAAAACATTTCTAGAGGCGCATATTTTACATAGGATCTTCCCTTCTTGAATTTCTCCCACTTTCACCCCATGTCGCCGGGTCGTTTGCAGCCGTGTAACGCTGTATTTTTCTCTCTGCCCCCAGCTGCTGCACTTGAAAAGCAACAAATACCTAACGGTGAACAAGCGGCTACCCGCGCTATTGGAGAAGAACGCCATGAGAGTGACTTTGGACTGTGCCGGAAATGAGGGATCCTGGTTCTACATTCAGCCTTTCTACAAGCTCAGATCCCTGGGAGACAGTGTGGGTAGAGCCGGGTGTGGGACTGAAGTTAATTATGCCCAGTAGGAGAAATTAAGCTTATATTTTTAGACTTTTCAATGGGTTTAAGTGGAGAACTCCCATGGATTTACATGTAGAAAAACAGGATTAACTGATCTGAGATGGAGGAGACAAAAAGCTCAGTTTTTTTGTTTTGTAATACTTAACTTCTTATGCTTGAGCAACTTTTCTGTTATTACAGGTTGACCTTTGAGAGTTGCAGTTCAGTGTTGGATTAGACACACTGTTTCCAAACAGCCAAACGGTTCTTTGTGGGACTGGTTCAGAATGACACCTTTGGGAAGCACCCAAAGACATGTCAGAGCAGGGATTGTTGTTTATAAAGAGGATCGGTTCCTCTACGACAGTGAGATTTTAGATTATAGGAACCCTGCGTTGGTGTTTAAAAAAATGCATATAGAATGAACACTGCAACATTTTAAAAACAAAGCGGTTTTTAAGTATCCGAGCGCCATGCACTCTGGTACAGTATCGACTCAGGTGATGTAAGCCCCAGTCATCAGTGTGCGCTGAAAACAAAAGAAATCTGGGGGTGTTCCATATGTGATCCTCTCTGTTGCATTCTTTGAAACCACACCAGCTAGTACTACACTTTTTTTTCTCTCTGAAATGCCTGTGTTGTTATTGGGAAAGTAGGTTCTTTAAGGGAAAAAAAATATGCGCAATGCTCTCTTTTCTTTTTATTTTTTTACAACCATTTTTATGGTCGTTCACTGGAGTGCAGTTCTGTGTTGGTGGAAGAAATAAAGAGCAGTCAAAGAGGCTGCTGTGGATCTAGCAGTCGTGGACATAACCTCTGCTGCTCTTCCTAATCGTGTCTGATGGAGTTAAGCTGGCTAATTGGCAAATTAACGTGCAAATGAATCCCTTTGGGAAGAGGTCTCCTCTGCGGTCGATTCATCTTACAAAGACCAAGGGCCGGACCCAGGTCAGAGATTTGTGGACTGGGGGCTAAAAACGTATAGTTTGTGTGATGATTAGCATTTGAGGGCCTGCATGAAACAGAGTGACGAGTGAGGTCTTACACCTCAGTTTGAAACTTGGTGTAAACAGAAATACAAATGAGGCTGTTGACCACAACTGTCTTTGAGATGGTTTTGTCTCGCTGACCGTTATTTGTTGCCCCTTCATGGTCCTGCAGCTTAAAGCTTCACAGTCTGATTCTGCCATTGAATGCATCACTGGTTTGTGGTGCCACCTAGTGGACGTCTGTAGGATTGCAAGTAAAGTGGTCGACCAGATACCTAATCTGCTTTTAAAGATGGAGATGCGTCTCCTGGAAAGCGGCATACTTCTTATATCATGCTTAAATATTTATATTCCTTAAAAAAAAAACATTTTTACCTATGTCTGCCGTCTTAAAAACTGCACGTCTGATTAATCATGTAAGCTTATTTGAATTTTCTGACCCCCGCAGGTTGTGATTGGAGATAAAGTAGTCCTTAACCCTGTGAATGCTGGACAGCCTCTTCATGCCAGCAGCCACCAGCTTGTTGACAACCCTGGGTGTAATGAGGTGGGCCACGCACTGTCTCAACAGGGGCATATGTCTAAAAACTATGCCAGAAGGATTTATTTTGATCTTTTCAAATCTTTCCCTGTTGATTTTAGGTGAATTCTGTGAATTGCAACACAAGTTGGAAGGTTGTTCTTTTCATGAAATGGAGTGACAACAAGGAAACAATACTCAAAGGGGTGAGTTTTTTCTTTCTTTCTTTCTTTCTTTCTTTCTTTCTTTCTTTCTTTTTTCTTTCTTTCTTTCTTTTTTCTTTTTTTCTCTTAATGTTCAGAAGTCAGTTTGAAAATTAAAAAAAGAAAAAAAAGGCAGTGCCAAAGTGCCACATCAAAAGATAAATCTTGAAAAACATATTCTTCTCGCTCACATGTGACCGCAGGGTGATGTGGTGCGGTTGTTCCACGCAGAGCAGGAAAAGTTTCTCACGTGCGACGACCACAGGAAGAAGCAACATGTTTTTCTTCGAACCACCGGTCGGCAGTCTGCGACTTCAGCCACCAGCAGCAAAGCACTGTGGGAAGTGGAGGTCTGTGCCACGTTTCCTGTCTGAAAATGGCCCGAAGGCCTCAGAGGCATCGTGCTCCCTTGACAGGATTGGGAACCCGATGCTCTGGGGATTGATTGTCACACAAACAGAGAGGGAAAGTTGGATCATTTTGATTTTTTATCATGTCTTTTGTGGTTACCAGGTGGTGCACCATGATCCCTGTAGAGGAGGTGCCGGCTACTGGAACAGCCTGTTCAGGTTTAAGCATTTGGCCACGGGGTGCTACTTGGCAGCAGAGATGGGTGAAGTGCGTGCCGGTTACCTTATCTTCTTATTTCCCCCTAATGAAACAACAGCTATTAAGAGTTTAGACCAGCTATCTATGACAAGCGTGCAGTGACGCTGGACCTTTGTTTTCCAGGTGAATCAAGACTTTGAGGAGGAGAGTGCTGAGCAGCGGTCCTCTGTAAGTAAGCCTCATCTCTCTCTCTGTGCATCACGGTCTCTTGGTTAATTCTGTCTAACAATATCTGTTCTGGGTCTTCTGGCTCTAGATGGTGGATTTCACACCTTTCAATTTCCAGGTACAGTCATAATCTTAAATAGCTTCAGCAGCTTTGTTTGGGTTTTCATAAAACATGAAAACCAAATGTCCCCTCTGCTTCTGCTTTCCCACTTTTCTTTGTTCTTTTTTTTTTTGCTTAAACTCTTATAATTCAGTAAATTCTTATTCAAGAGAATTCATCTGGAATTTATGATCACTTGATTTACCACAGGGTGTCAGCATGCTGTCATCTCTACCAAACACGTTTTAGGGGAAGTGTTGGTATTCAAATTGGTTAAATTGGGATGTTGTTTTAACCTGTAGATCATTGTGCAAAAAACAAACAAACAAAAAGGCAGAACAAATAATCCCTACAGACACTTCCATCTAAAGTTAGAATACTTAGGCTTTAGCCGGATTTTGACGGATCAAAGTTGAACTTTGCTAAAGTCTTTACTTTACTATGGTTCAAAATAGTTTGCATACTGACAGACTGCTGTGTACCTCTATGGCTTTCTCCCTCACACTGTGTTTTTTTCCTGTAGCTGGATACAGATAATGAGGCTCTACGAGGCCGCCTTCGAGCTCCACAGGAGAAAATTATGTACACTCTGGTCCCAGTTCCTGACGGGATGGATATCTCCTCCATCTTTGAGCTGGACCCCACCACTCTGAGAGGAGGGGACTCCATGGTTCCCAGGTGCGAGTGCATTTTTACCCATGTCATAAACATTTTTGCTATGAGTCGTTGATGGCTGGGAAGTCAAGCCCAAGATGATGTCAAGGGTGATGTAAAAGCATTAGAGGAAACGTGTCCTGCCCTTTCATGGAATCAAAAACAACGTGAATGTTGTAAAATCAAGTATCTTGATACCACACTGGCCTTTCAAAAAGACCACAGTGATGTCATGACTACAACAGTTCAAACATTGTGAAGTAGCCGTTTGACTCATTTGTTATGTTGAGGGGGGATTTCTTTTTCTCCCCAGCTTCAATAGAAAGGAAGTTTATGAGGCAATGATTGTGTTTGTCTTGGTAGGGTATGGACAAAGACCAGCTTTTCATGTAGTCTTTTTTTGTCTGTGTGACCAGCTGTTTGTTCCACTCACACATTCTCTGGAATAAAGGTGTTGGTTTTTGGGGTTTTTTTGGTTTCGTTTTAGCTTCAAACACAATTTGTAGGCAAAGTTGAGCATTTTTTAAATTTTTTTAATTTGATCTGATTTGCTGTTGAGCTGTGGAAAGTACCAGAATGGCTCAAAACAGAAAACAAATCAACCATAGATAGTGGGCACAAAGGGAGAAAAACTCCCAATTCATAAAATGCCAACGAAATACTGTTATGTTCTTCTTTTTTTTTTTTTTGGCGGAGGCGGTTAGAGTGGAAACCAAAACCAGATGTTGTGTCGACACATCGTTTCTTGACTGCCAGTGAAAATGAAATTGAATCATTCTTAACGATAGTCGGTGTTCAGATTCACAGTTTGAGTTACAAGACACTCATTTTCTGAATACCGAAAGTGCCGCCTTCATCATGAACCTTTTTTAGAAAATCTCTCTTCATTGTTCATGCATCATGCTTTAGATTTGTTCCCTAATTCTTGTTGGCAGTTTTGTGCAAGTGAATGTGCACTTCTGCAATTACAAGAGTGTAATTGACCTTGTGACTGTGCATCAGAAAAGATTGAACTCGTATCAAAGCCTCCTTTGTGTCACATCGCCAGGTGCTTGTGTGCATGTTATGGAACCATTTTGACCATCTCCCACTCCATACTAAAATAACCTAGGCCGCAAATGTGGGGCTAATTGAGACCCTGGAGAACTGGCACACAGATACAAGCCTGTTAGTGTCAGTGGGTGGTGAAATAAAAACTTCCAAGAACATCACTTCTATCTATTTCATGTGGCAAAAGCCAGACAGATACACACTTGCAGTTCTCACACCAGCACTTAAAGCAAGCAGCTAGGCTGGCAGGCAGGATGTGCATCTTTGGATCGGTCTTTACGTCTATGTGGAGGGGTTAAGTCTTTAATAGAGGAGTGGAGAATGTCTGCATGTCACCACTGACTAGTCTGTGATCGTGCAAAACACTCAGCCGAGTGAGCCTCGAGCAGCTTGATCCCCATCCAGGCAGTTTGTTTACAGGCTTTGTTCACTTGTTCAAACACAGTCAGTCACAAACGGTGATTTGTCATTCGTCAGGTGTGCCTTTTATTGCCGCGCAGTGTGCCATAAATCCGTCCGTGTGATGTACCTACACTACTATTTTTATTGGAGCTGTTCTAGACGGGTGCTGAAAAACACTTTTTTTCTGCTAAGAGTAAAACAGTGGTGCAAGAATCAAGACAGCCTCCCTTTTTTTTTTTTTACATTTATTTATTTATTTTTGGAAGCTGAACTACGCTGCCAGAGTGAATTCTGATGGTAATTATGGTCATTCTGAAACATCTGTTCCGAGAGATACCCGGGCTAGGAGGAGGATTTTTAAATGTGGGATCAGTTGATGGAGCCAAAGCCCAAGTAATGCCTGGGGGGGGGGGGGGGGGGGGGGGGGGGGGGG